>PNEQ01005590.1:0-33081 GCA_003012365.1 Medauroidea extradentata
TCCAGCAAAGAATCTGGAAGCGATGGAGCAACGAGTACCTTCACACACTCCAGCAGCGAAGTAAGTGGACCACTTCTGAGCCCAATATTCAAGTGGATCAGCTGGTGCTGGTGAAAGAGCTGAACTTGCCTCCTCTGAAGTGGAAAACAGCACGAGTGATAGCAGTCCACCCAGGGCAGGATGGGATAGTAAGAGTTGTTTCTCTGAGAACGTCTCAAGGGGACATCACTAGAGTTGTTACGAAAGTCTGCCCCTTTCCTCAGGAATAATAGTGCATCACTTATAATTTTCAGATTGTATACCTTTGTTTCCCATGTGTATATTTTGTTTGTACTGTATGTGAAAAATCCATTAGAAAAAGTGTTATTTTTGGTGGGCGGAATGTTCAGTGAACTCTTGTATTATGTTGTGTGGACTTGGACCGGTGTTGCTTAAGGTAGACTTGGACTGTTTTTGCATCCAGGATGCGTCGTGACTCTTTTTTTCATGGCAAGAGGGAGACAGTATAGAAAATGGCGGCGTTTGTTTTGGTGATGACGGCAATCCCTCTAACACGAGATGCTTGCTTCCTCGTTGTCGGTGTGCACCCGACTGAACATCTGGGCCTTTCGGCGAATAAAAGTTTCGGCATCTTGCCCGGAGTCTGAGTGACACTATACAAATTTCGGGTGAGTTTGTTTAAGACGTCTGCTCCTGAGAATCATGATGTAGGCCTCTCTCTGAATTGCACCCATGAGCTCACATACTCACCATATTGCTCCCACCATCTACTGGCGTCCCTTTCAGCTGGGGGTGTGTGTACTGAACCCAGTGTTTCAACGGCATCCTGCTGGCTTTTAGCTCTTCCTCGCATTCTTGAGGGAAGCAGGTCGGGTTCTCGTGTGTCTTGCCCATGAACTGAGGGAGTAGAGGTACTTTTTATGGCTGGGGGGGGGGGAGTTTACTCGGTCGTTTTGGTGCTCATGCGCTTCGTCAGTGGCGGCAATTTTACAAACCCGGCAGCGGAAGGATAGCCCCTGGAAATCGTGGGGTTCGTCGACCCATCCTAAGCATACGTAATGATAAATCAACGGACAAGTTATGCATTGAATCTGGTATGTGCCCAGACCTTGGCACTGAGGGAAAGCTCATCTTTTCTGCCTTTGCCAACAGTTGGCACATCTGTATTCCAGACCTTCTAAATGATAGTCATGTCCACAACGAGCGTAGGTAGTTTGATTGATCCCCTTCAGGTCAGTTCCGTATTACTCATCCTGATTGAGTATTGGGCACCACAAAGTTTGCAGATGATTTCAAACTTTTTTTTCTAAGTGGTGCAGTTGGCTAAGCTCGGCCCTAGAGTCTTGGTCCTTTTTGTGCCCCACGTTGGGCGCCAAGAATGATAATTGATCCGACTCCTTCTAGTTATCGGGTGTTATATCAGCTAGCTCGTGCTGGGCCGGTAGTGAGCCTTGTATGGAGCGGGGCACATGCCGCGTCCCTGGGGGAGTGGAGCCCCGTGGGTGGGCCTGTGTATAATGCGCCTGACCACTTGCCAGAGGGAGGCATCAACATCCCTTTATAAATAAGGGGGGAGAGGTTTGAATCCACTCACCTCAGAATAACTGTCTCAACAACTACTGCTTGCGCTTGGAGATGTTGCCCTTCAGTTTGAACAGATGTCGGTCCTCCCTTATAAGATGGAGGATGCATTTAGGCCGTAGAGTACGGCACGATGGTGTCTTTATTGGACTACGTAGGGGTGGGGTAGCCCTCTGTATTTCCCTCAGTATCTTACTGAAGCGTATTTGGCTGCGGGGGGAGGGAGGTCTCTCAGTGCGCTCCAGATACTCCTGGTGTAGATCCTCAAGGGTGGGCTCTGGCCCTGGTAGCTTTTGAGGTGAGGAGATCAGCCCCTGTGGATGAGCCTCAGGAATTTGGTCACCCCGCTTGCGCTCCTGGGTGTCCTGCTGACATGGGCTCTCTAAAACTTCCACCTCTTCTAGCATGATATGGATAATCAGCTCTGACATTAGCCCAAGTTTGAGGGATATATCACAGTTGTTATGTTTAAAGAAATAACAAGAGCACATCTCTGTTTACAGTTGGAGTGGCAATTGTTTTCTATAAAATTCACGCAATTTACATTCACTTGAATTCGGAGCACAAAATTACACTTATTTACAAGTCTGGGTTGCATACAATTACCACAGATTTATCCCTTGAGCACATGGTGCGAAATGAGTTGTATACATAAGACAGGCGATACAATGTGCTGTTTAGCAGTACCGCGATTGCACGGATATGTTCCTGGTAAAATACTAGGTTACATTTACGTAGTTAACTGAAAGACACGTGCTACAAAAATTCTGTTACAGTAAACAGATGGTTCACACTTGAGATGTACAGTATAGTTCAGGAGCCTCGGAAATACTGACTGTCTGTTCCCGACGGAAGTTAGATGTCTGTCGCTCAGCGGTCAGATATTACACAGTACCTGAAGGGTGCACTCAGAAATACGCGCAAGGCTAGGATGGACGGGTCCCACTTTTATATTATGCACTCCTCTGGTAAGGCATGGGTAGAGATACGGAGTAGGAGGGCTGGCTTAGGCGGCCGATACCAGTCGCAACCCTAGGTAGAGGGAGGAGTGCCTTGATTGTTCGGTGGGAGCTGAGTCCTAGACTACTACTCGGCTATGGTCGCCTTATATACCCATCCGAGGGAATGGAAGTCCCGTTAAGCGGGTGGTCCAATAAGACCGACCGGCCTGCTCGGTAGTCTGCAGCTGCAGGCCTACCGCGCTTACAATTCGTGCTTCCCGCCTCTCGAAACAAAATATATATAGAAGTTACATGTTGCTGTAATTACCGTCAAAATTATAGCACAGAACATTAAACAATATTAGATAATAATTATTACATACTCTTTGAATACTTATTTACACTTCATTGTATATTTGTAATATTTCCCGTAGGAAAGTTCATCTGGTCCTTGATTTGAGTGTAGGCCATGACTGCGTTAGTAAACAAATAACCAGTGGCTCTTGAGAGTCAGTGGATACTATTACTTGCATTTTCGTAAGTAAACAATATTAAATGTTATTACGTGGATTCTCAGGGCATACACAATATTCCGGTAAATAATATATTGATTACAACATTTTACCTGGATGGCAACGCATGTTTAGAGGTTAGGTTAATTACACACAATAACTAGAAGGGAGGCGAGCTTTAGAAAATACCAGTGATGATATGGAAATATGTCTACACTATACGACATACAACACAATGTAACTGATAAAGTGTGTCTGTATGCGCCTTGAACTGAGGTTACCATTGAGTTTTCCCATCTTGGTTACACTGCCTCTCCTCACAAAGGCAGACTGGCTTGCAGTTCAAATTATACTCCGAGGCAAAATGACACAAGTCTCACATGTAGGTGTCAGTGCAAATATTATCGCCCACCAAAGATAATTATTTTCAATGTTATTCACTTAAGGCAATTGCTAACTGTTTAGAATTAATGTGAACACTAGATTCTGTAGCACCTGACTATTCTATGATTAAGATATGGCTGTTTGACATTAGAGCTGGTTATTCAACAGGAAGAGGGCAAATGTTTGCGCTGGTCTCGTAGCCATTCCATGTGGAGTTCTTATTGTGACCACACTCATGACACAGTCTTGCCCAGAAGGAACAGCAGCAACTCTGGTAGTCTTCCACTTCAATGAAGGTAGATTGGAGTCTCTAATCAACACCAGCTGTCGCAGTTGAACATTCGGCATGGATGTTGTCCACTTGGCTCTCTGTTGGAGAGTGTGAAGGTACTCCATAGATCACCGCTTCCACAATATTCTGCTGGAACTGGGTTATAAGTTGCCATCTGCCCAAGCAGTTCGAGAGTAGATCGATCACGTTGTGGTCTGGTATTGCAGTCAGCAGTTTTCCAACTAGGAAATGTCCTGCTGTTAGCACATCATAATCATCCTCAGGGTAAAGTGACAGGGCACACAGGGGTATTGAGTTCATAACTGCCGACACTTGCGTAAGCAACGTAGCAAACTCCTCTGAAGTGGGCATATCGTCGCCCACTACTGGCTTCAAGTGTTGTTTCACACTTTTGTAAGTGCCTCCCAGAGGCCACCAAAATGCGGGCTGGCTAGGCCCGCTATGCTGGGCTGACTCTTCAAGGATACGCTGCTGACTGTCTCCGGAGAGCAGTGTGCAATACAGTTCCTTCAGATGATTGTTTTTGACTTGGACAAAGTTTATTCCAATATCAGAGAATATCTCTGAAGGAGTTCCTCAAATTGATCCGAACCTCGTCAGTGCTGCAAGTGTAATACTACCGCCACCTGACGAGTAACGTCCAAAAACTCAAAAAGGAATCAAGGGTGAGTCTTAATTGAAACGGAGGAGGATGGATGCCTTAGGAACAATACTTCCGCAATTTCAAAACATGAGTATTTATTTGAAGGGTACAATAATAATGCAGCGTGGAAGCACACTAAGTTCTTACTTGCTAACAACCCACACAAAGGGAAAGAGGACAGAACCTATACCTCAGTAGACTATTGCGCAAGTAATTAATAGTCTTTCAAGTCCAGCCACTTACCAAATTTACGATAAGAGCTGCAGATAACAGAAGTGGACCCGCCCGAGCCACGCTAGCGACTGACTCCGCAACGGCAAAGCCCTGCGCCATTAAACATACGTCATGGTAGGGGGAGAGAGGGGAAGGAATGCACGGCTGCGTGGAGTAGGGAAGGGGAATACATCCGAAGGGTGCGAGGCGGCACACATGAGGGCCATATCTTGAAGCACTGGATTGCACATTTGGAATGAACAACAGTGTTCTCAGTCCAAGAACCTTCAAAGCCTCTCACAAGCATGTAACTTTCATAGTTAGGATTCATCCACAATACCCAATCTTGATATGACTAAAAGTTCATATATGACAGAAAAACTCCGCCTCATAAGGAATGCAGCAGCTGAGAGATCTGTTAAAATCTCCAAATATACTACTTTAATGGACATACAGACAAACGAATGGACACAAGTAAGTTTGGAATGTAGTTTTCTGTCTTGTTCTACTTGGAGTGGTGTGAAAGGAGCCACCAAAATCTTTATTAACGCACCGGAATGCTCTGTCCTGAGCCAACCATGCTGGCGGTAAGGTTCCCATCACAGGATTTGATGCCTTTGGTTTGACTCTGAAACAAGACAAATACTTGTGGAGGAACTTGCCAGACTCCTTGCAGACAAAATTCAGAACTGACGGCGAATGAGACATATGGTTGTGCATGGTTCTGAGTGCAGATTATTGATGTGGTAGTGCATGACTATGAGCTCCAAGAGTCTACTTCCCTTGGGCAACATGGCAGGATGCTTGGTCTCTTCAGGTAGCGAGGTATTGTGCAGCCTACCACTCACCCTGACCAAGCCATTTGAGTCAAGGTATGGCACCAGTGACCTAATTGATTTCGAGCAGTCCTTTTCTTTCCTCAGAGCCATCACATCATCAGCAAAGTGATATTGTTGCACAACCATAACCCACATTCTCATTGCGCAGGACAACTCTTCTGTAGTCAAGTAGAGGCCTGATGAATATGGTTGATGTAGATAAATTGCTTTAGCTTGTAGCACCCATGCAGTGATTCGCTGAAGCCTGGTCAAGGTGGAGGCTTAATGTAGGAGTCTTAATGGGTCTTCAACACTGCTAGTTGTATCTTGAACTACCAGGGTGGTTGTGGGCACTGGTTGCAACTCCAGAATAGAACATTGCACCTGGACCAGGGCTACAGGCCAACAATCTTTTGGCTGAGGCAACCAACTCAGGCCTGTAAACCACTGTGAATGATGCAATTGGTCAGGCAAAGCACCACGTGAAGCCACATCAGACGGGTTGTCGTCGGATGGAACATGACTTCGTGCACTGGGTAAAACAACTGATTGTATTTCTGCCACACAATTTGCAACAAATGCTTTCAGCTTTTGGGGTGACATTCTCAAACACGGTCACACTACATTGGAGTCTGTCCATGCGTTAAGCTTTAGGTCCGTAAACTTGGGCGAGTAAAGCCTTACAGTGCACAATCACAGTCTATAACATAACGCAGCACATAATTCAAGTTTTGGAATGGACAGCGTCTTTAGGGGTGCCACTTTTGACTTGGCAACCAGCAAGTAAACTTTAACTGAACTATCTGGTGCTTCACAATGGGCATAAATAACAGCAGCGTATGCTTTCTCGCTTGCATCAGCAAAGCCATGGAACTGTGTTTTGCATGCCTGAATCGGAACATATCTCTTAACTCGCATATCAGCTAGACAAGGCAAAGATGACCTGACCTGGTTCCATTGTTGCAGTGTGACACCATCAACTGGCTCATACCACTCCAAACCCTGAGTCCACAGGGTCTGCAGTAATGTCTTGCTAGCCACAACCACAGGAGACAACCATCCACACGGGTCATACAGACGTGCAATGGTAGACAGGATATCATGCTTGGTAGTTGGCAGATCTGGTACTTCCACTGTGCAAAGGAAATGGTCTTCCACTGGGCCCGATCGCAGTCCTAGAATGTTGACGGATTCTGGGTGGTCAATCTCTCTTTAAGTATTATCCTCCTCGGATGCTTCCATGTTCAGAAGTTCCTGGCGATTCGAGCATCATTTGTGCAATTGGAATCCACCGGCTTCTAAGAGCATTACTAGTTGATGTTTGAGGAATTTTGCATCGGATACAGTTGCAGTTCCTGTGACAATGTCTTCTACAAACACGTCGTGGAGGAGTGTTCGAGCAACTAAGGGGAATTTTCTCCCTTCATCAGTTGCCAGTTTTTTAGTGTGTGCAAAGATTGGTATGGTGAAGAGACAAGGCCGTAAGTCACAGTATTGAGCTCATAAACACTCACTGCTTCATTTAGTGCAACTCGCCAAAGTGTGCACTGATACTTCCTATCAGTAGGGTCAATCAGGATCTGATGAAACATCTTGCATACATCTGCTATAAGTGCCACAGGTGAAGTTCTGAAATTCAGTGCATTGTTGAATATGTCCTTTTGCAGTTTACGGCGAGAATGCTGCAGACTATTTAAAGAAGGTCCATTCACTGTTGTGGTGGAAGCATCAAAGACTACCCGCTCCTTGGTGGAAACACTTTCTGCCTTAATAACAGTTTGATGAGGAATGATGTATGCAGGTTGACTGTGGGTATAAGAGGTTAGGTTCACCATCTTCTTCTCAGCTAAGTACCTGCCCTATGCAGGTCATGTGACTCAGGTGTTCATACTCAATTCATGAATTCTTGGTAATGAAGTTTCAATTCAGGTAACCTGTTAAATTTACGTTCAAGGCAATGATATTTTTTTAGGGCTACATTGCATGAGCTACCAAGACGATCTGCTTCAGTGTTGAATGGTAGCTTCACAACGTACCTGCCATCAGCTGTACGCGTATGAGTATTTACAAAATGGTCGTCACATTGACGTTCCTCCTTTGAGAGTTGTTGGGCATATGGTAGTTCCTCAAATTCCCAGAACCTCTGTAAGGCCAGGTCCAGAGAGGTGTCTGCACGTACCAGCAGCGAGGTCGTCTGTGGTAGGAGAGTGAGTTTACATGGAGCAGTACCTGTAATAACCCAGCCAAAAACAGTATGGAATGCATGAGGTGTGCCTATGATCTTGGGCCCAGTCATCACCTCTGCCACATCATCAGCCAATAGCAACATCACTACCGCTCCTGGTGTAGAATACTGTGGATCTGCCAGGGGGAGGACCTCCAAATGCGCTAGATCCCTTGTAGCATCCTGTGCTGATGGCAAATCCCCAGTTATTTTGTGCAAAATTATTGCACTACTACTCAGACACACATGAGGCATTTGGATTGATTGTATCTCGCACATCACCACCCCTCTGGATCCTCTGCTGTGTGTCCTATGTCAGAAATGTTTGTTTCTGCACAATGCTGTTTTAGACCCAGGCGTTGTAGACAGGTATCCGTTATAAAGGATATCTGTGATGCCCCATCTAACAAGGCTCATACAAGCTGGTACTTACCAGCACTGTCACATACATGGATAAGGGCAGTTTTCAAGAGTACCATGGTAGGTTGAGAAGCACTTTGTTGTCCTTGGACAGAACACATAGAAATTATTGGGGCATCTGTTGATGTAGGACTAGTGACGTCTGGAGCTAAATGTTCTGAGTTCTTGGCATTCCCAATGTGGATAAGAGTATGATGTGTTCCACAACACTTCTGACACCTATACTTAGACCTGCATTGAGCTGCTGTATGACCGTCTCGCAAACAGTTGAATCACACCTTATTAGATGCAACATATTTTTCCTTTCTTCTGGTGTCTTTGCTAAGAAGTTCAAATTATGCTCAGAGGCAAAATGACACAAGTTTTACATGTAGGTGTTAATCCAAACAGTCTCTCTGAGTTAATAATAAATACACAATGAAGCAATTATCAAAATGGTAAAACTCTCTTTTAGCATTCATTTGGGCTGCGGTCTCATAAAGTTAGTTATCATTTAATTTTGAATACGTGTAATTGAGTGACATATTTTTTAATTTTCTATTTATGAAACAAAAAGCCAAATTCGCACAACCGTATTATGGTCATGATCCACTGTTTCTATTATATTGGAATAGTTATTTTTTTAACTCTAAACATGAGCACAAATAAAAAATCTGTTTGACAGGTTTGTTTAAAATATTGGTTGTCATGCAGGCTATTTTTTTTTTGAGACTGTAAATACTATGGTTTTACCTTATTATATAATTAACAAAATTTTAGTTGGTAGTTGACCTATTAGTCAAAACGATAAAAAGTTTTGTCTTAAAAATGTATCCATCACCTTTTTAAAAACAAAACTTCCTAACAGATTTGTGATGTCCTCATTTTGGTGTAAATATAATTGGCCCAAAAGTAGTAGAAACAGGGGATCATTGCCTTACGTCGGCACTGGAAGTTTAGCCACAGTCACTTATTCAGTCATTAACACTAACAGACACAAATTCTGGTATGCATAATAATAGGCTTATCATAACTGATCATACTGATGCTATTGTGAATGCCCCAGAAGTGCACATGATTCTTCATATTGTGTTCAGAAGTTTGTTTCTGTTGTTGCTGAAAATCTGGGTTCACTGCAGGCACTGGAACTACCAGTATGCAGTGGGATTACCTGCTCATTCATATTTTGGAAAGGAAGTTTGATGTGAACCTGAAGAAACAGTGGGAAATTCAGCTTTCCTCTGATACCTTACCAACTCTGTAGTGGTTGAGGCATCCATTCATCATTATTTTTTGGGAACATAGTTTCTATTGGTGGATGTGCCATGTGTGTGTGAGTGACCAAAGCCTATTTAAGTGCACACTGTTGGCAAATCATCATGGGAGCATTTTGATTTTGTGAAACGCCATAGTGTATGTTATAACTGTTTACATCCAGTACATTGTGTGACTTAGTGCAAATCCTAGTCAAAATGTTGCATCTGTTGTGCCAGACACCACACACTTCTGGATATTTAAGACAGTCAGTCAGACTCTGGACTATGTACCATCTGTAGGTGAAGTTTAGTCTGACATTGAAGCTTCTTCCTTGACAAAACCCTTACCTCCCATCATGGATAAGGCCATCAACAATGTTACTGTCGACAATATTAGTAGAGAGTGAAGATTGTTGTGGGAATTGACAGACACTTCTCTGTTCCACATGCCAGGCTGGTTTTAAAACTGAATGATTTAGTCATTGTCTAGGATTAAGATGCCAGAGTTCGGAATTGCCCATTGCCATTAGGTGGGCAACATTTTGTTTTATGTGTGTATTGTTTAAGCGTTTTGAGTTGTTTTTATCTGTAGTTCAAAACTTGTATTCAGCATCATGTTTACACTCAAGTGTTTGGAAGTAGTTAACTTGTTAATATAATTTGTATCTGTTTTTTTTTTCTTTTATGGCAGGCATGATTGAAATGGTGACGAATGCAGAGACGTTGAGAAAGATCCAGGTGGAACTAGGCCTGACAGGCTCATTCAAGGACAGGCCAATTGCTGAATGGCTGGCAAAACACAACCCATCTACATTTGAATACGAGAGAGCTGTTGAGAACTTTACAGGTAATCTACTTAATTTGTGTGTGCTCGCTGAAAGAATATGATACAGTCAGGTTCAGATTTTGCAGGTTCTTGCAGTTCCTTAAAGTGACCCTGTAAAATTGACGCACTGACAAAATCTCTGATGAATGATTTTGACTGCCCCTAAAACCAAAGAATTTTGTTAATAGTTAATTTCATGTACTAAAGATGGTTTTATATAATTACTAAGTTGTTTCAATTTGATTGTTATTTGTATCAACCCACATACATCTTTAAATTAAAAACATATGGCCGACAGGTAGACACAACCTACCCTTGTATCAATTAAATGTAAATGCTGAGCACTCAGTGACTTGTTACGAGTGTGATGTTGCTTTCAAAAGCTTTATTTATTGCAGAAAAACAAGTCAGTACTTACTGATGGTCAAATATTAATTTATATTAATTGAGACATTGTCAAAACAAAATTATTAGCTGAGATAGTAGTTACAATCTTCAGTTTTCTTAGTAAAAATTGTATTCACAGTGGTGAAAATTGACTATGCGGATGTTACCAGCAAGCTCGGCAATCATATGTAAATACAGTCAGTTTCCGATTATCTGTGATGATCATGGGTACGGATCAGATGACTTGCATCGTGCTGAGGTTACGAGGACATAACCTCAGGACAATGACCACACATTTTCTCTTGGACCTCCAGGACTGCAGACGTTGCTCCACCAGCAATCAGTTGAGTCACTCCAGAAACCCTCTCCACAAACCACCAAACAGAATTCCTCCTTAGGTATAACAAGGCAGCATCCCTAAACCATAGTCACAATTTCTTATTAGCATAGCAGGCCATGCCTGTACATGTACACACACCTTCATACAACTAATTTATTTTATAAGTTACCACATATATAGTAGAACCCTGTTATAATGTTCTCGCTTATAACGTTTTCGTGATTATAAGGTTGCTTTCATTTGGTCGCCAAAACTGTTTTATAATAGGAACTTACCCTCATACATATAATGTTTTACCATTTATAAAGTAGAACATTTTGGGTCCCTTCAGAAATGTTATAACATGGTTCTACTGTATAAACATGTACATTTTTTAATCCTGCCATATAAATACTGTAGAAACAGAACTGACCTTTATACTAAGTGAAACTTCATCTCAAAAGACTTTTATGAATGATCTTTCCATGCAGGTAGAGATGGGCGCTATCGGCTGAAATTTACTATCAACTATCTAAACAATAGCAAGTACTATATATTATCGACTGAAAAGTCAATAGGTTTCAGTCAACTACTTTTTTGTCTTAAATTGTACAGTTGGCTAAAGTTTTGGCCTTGAACAGCTGTGATTCAAAGTGCACTGCCTCGGAACACATTAACACTATAGGATAACTGAAATACAGAATATTAAAGTACACTATATGGCAGCAGTAAACATTTGAATAAGATTTCCCGTTCCACTCAATTTAGCAATTTCAGTAACTACAATTTAAGAAATTAATATGGATATAAAAATATGTAGCCATGCCTTCCAAAACAAAAGATTATTACTCTAAGAAACTGTACAAAAAATTTAATTTCAATAAAATTAAATAAATAAAATAAATATTACGTTAACATTATTTGACAAAGTGTTTATACAACAAAATTGCTGGATTTTTACAGTTGGGAAATATGTCGATTGCAGTATTCTAAATAAAATAAGCTTAAAAGTGTAATGAATCACCAATTACAAGTTAACATATGTATATAATAAAAACACATAAAATTTAAAATTTTCCTCATTGCAATAAGAAAACTGTTTCATTATTGTTAGTATTATTACATATTCATGTTCAAAAATATCACTATGTTAAGCAGCTTAGATTTAATGTTGCTTCTGTGATCTGACTCTGTTAATCCAACTTTAAATAACACTCGTTCTGAAGGAATTGATGTTGCTGAGACATACACGTTCGTATTTAAGAGCAGAGTCAAAGAATTGAGCCATGTTTTTTTTTTCTGCAGCACTCTACTGGACAACTTCTATATTCACAAGGCACATCCAAATACTGTCAGAGTAAATAACAGCATTACTTAATGAGGTAGTTGTATTTTTTAAATCCAACACTCTAGTTTCAAGAATGTCCCAAAGTTCAGTCAGTGACATTGCTGGCTTGAAAGTATTATTGATAAAATTTGAACTATTTTTGCACAATTTACAAATGGCAGATATTGGTCACATCTTTCAAATGCATAGCCACACATCTGATATTTATTTCCTATGCATTTCGAACATATAACTCTACTCTTATCTTAATGACTAAACCTTAAAATATTATAGAATATATTTATTAAATCCTTAAATTTTTTTTAGCAACAAACACAATAAGATTAAAATAAAAACATTTAACTAACAAGGGCAAAAAATGTAGTTACTACACAGTTGCAGTCATAAATGAAAAATAGTTGTTAAGTAGTAATACACAAGATGTGACTGAAAACATTCGGAAGGAAAAAGCGACTGAAAACAGTCAGTGTGAATGTATACGGGCTGTGAAGAAGTGCGGAGAGGGGAGGGCAGTTGTCCAGTGTGGCAGAGGCAGAAAAAATTGTACGTAGAGCCCATCATCAAGCAAGTTCCACCCTCACACAAAGACGACCCTTACACCACCCCCTGCTGTTTAGGGCCATCATAAAATTTATGGCAGGGAAGGAAGGCACTTCCAGGCCTTCATGAATAGTCTCTTTGTTCAAGTTAAAGGACCCAGGCCAGTGACACTGAAAGACAGTAAACGACTGAATTTAGTCGAATATTTTGTCATAGTACTCGGAAGGAACGATAGTGAATTACTATCGACTTAATCAATAGTGAACATTCAATAGTGCCCATCACTACATGCAGTCATAAGAGCTGAAATGTTTCTTGAACTGAATTTCAGCAATGTCTACCTCTTTTACTGGGACACACTACATCCTACCACTACTTCACTAACACTATTACAACACTAATGATATTATGTAGTGGAACATCACATCTTGTCTTCTTTGCTAGCAGCAGGCCATTGGAATGATGATGATGATGATAATGATGGTCAATGCGGATGTAAGACTTTGACTGAGGCATCTTTGTCTTCACAATCAATCTTTTCAACTATTTCAAAGAATCAGTTATTGTCATATGCAGAAGAAATGTACGAGTATATAGAGAGCTGTAACAAAGTGACAAGTGTTAGGTTGATTTCACTGAAATAAAACAACAAATACAGTAGAATCCCTTGTTACGACCCCTTACGGTTGACGCACCGCCGGTGCTTATGTTATTCTAAACACTCGCCCCTGAGCACAGTTAAGAGGTTAGGCCTAAAGTCAAGTTAAAAGATCGTATCAGGTTTCCTCTAACATGAGATAATACAGAGAAAGCAGGTACATAGATTACCAGAGCACTGTAGATGTGGCGCACATAAAAATAAAACGTATGATAGATAGTTTGATTGTTTATGTTATAACCTCCTGCCTAGTTAACCACATCACACGTATTTTTGTACTCGCATAATATTGCCTCCAGTGTTGATATGTATTTTCCAGGGTTGAACCACGTATTTTTGTGGATATTGTAACCAGTAAAACGTAATATTTTTCAGCAATTATAGAAAATTATGAACACGTTTTCCACAACCTGTACGACCATAAACATAGAGTTAACTTAGTAGAATTGCTGAAAGTAATTCTTATTCCATTTACTTATATCCATATCTCTTTGTTTAAATATGTATACTGTATATATATATTTTTTAAGGCAATTTTAACGTAATATTAACCTGAGGTTGATCCAGAAGGGATCTCACATGCTACGTGATTTTTCAAAGTAAAAAATGGGATAACATTTTTTCATCACATAATCGTCGCATACGACATTTTTTTCTGAAACATATTGTACCGTGTGATTTGTACTGCACGCATGCATTGCCGAACCGGCCTACGAGCTGCTGAAAGCACATGTACATGCAGCCACTTGCATAGCCTGTAGCGGAAGCAGCACTACCTTGCGCGACGACCTTGGCCTGGCCGCCAGGCACGTGGCTGTTGCCAGCGCTTGAGCGCAGTGTTGCCATGTGGTGAATAGGTGCGCGCTCAGCAGTCTACTACAGCAGTTTGCCTTCGCTAGTCGGGTGTGTTCATACGTTGTTTTTCCAAACACAACGTAATGGGAAGATATAACAACTATACAGCGGGGCTGAAGTTGTCGATTATTGCGTATGCTGAAGAAAACGGAAACCGTTCAGCAAGAAGAAAATTTTCCGTGTCTGAAAAGTTAGTGCCCTAATGGCGGAAAATGAAAGACCGCCTAAAAAACACCAAACTTTCTAGGCGTTCATTTCGTAGACCAAAAAATGGAAAATTTCCGTTAATTGATGCACAAGTGTTAGCGTATACAGAAGAACTACGAAATAATGGTTACTGTATATCATACGAAATGCTTCAACTGAAGGCGAAAGAAGTAGCCCGAGCACACAAGATTTCTCATGCTCAGTTTAAGGCTAGTCGTGGCTGGGTAATGAGGTTCATGCTACGGAACGGTTTATCTGTAAGACGCAGGACAACGATCTGCCAGAAGTTGCCTACAGATTACACGGAAAAGGTCATTAGCTCCCATCGATTTGCTACGCAAATGAGGCACGAGAAAAATTATTTGTTTTCTTAAATAGGAAACGCAGATCAAACGCTGGTATTCTTCGACATGCCACGTAGCTGTACAATGTGGAAAAAAGGATCGACAAGCGTACCCATGAAAACCACTGACAACGTAAAGTTGCGGTGTACAGCAATGTTAGCTGTGACGGCCGATGGGTGTAAATTGCAGCCGTACGTGATATTCAAAAGGAAAACACTACCGAAAGGACTTAAATTGCCTCGTGGCGTTCATGTACGAGCACAACAAAAAGGTTGGATGGATGTTGACCTTATGTCTGATTGGATGAAAATGGTGTGGAACAGACGACCCGGCGCTCTGCTCAACCAACCTGCAATACTTGTGTTGGACAATTTTCGTGCCCACATTGCACAAGAAATTAAAGACCTGCTGCAACAACTCAAAACACAAGTTGTGATTCCCGGAGGCCTAATCTCTGTTTTGCAGCCCCTAGATATCTGCGTTAATAAACCCTTAAGGTTAATTTGCGTCCCTTTTACAGCGAATGGATGATGAGTGATGACCACGATCTGACTCGTGGAGGTAAAGTCAAACGGCCATTTCTCGAAATAATGTTTTCATGGATTGTGCAGAGCTGGGACATGATTCATAATGAACTGATCGTGAAAAGTTTTAAAAAGATCGGCATCAGCAATGCGCTGGATGGGTCGGAGAATGACGCACTGTGTTAGGACGGCGATAGCAACGCCGATGACCCTGATGATAAGAGGAACGATAGCGGACAAAACACCAGCGACGAATCATCTGACAATGACGATTAAATCGTGTGAAGTCACTTGATAACTTACAGTGGTTTTAAACTTTCCATTCCCGATAAAATTTGTTTAATTTGTAAATAGTGCAATTTGTTTACCTTTTTTTTTTTTTGTGATCATAATGGCGGCCTATGGATATGTAAATAAATATTTACCGCTACTGTAAATAAATTGTGAATTGTGATGTTTTAGTGAATCTTAAATAAATATTTAGTTTGTGTATCATCAAAATAAGTGTGAAATTAACCCTATTTAGTAATGTTTTTTTTTTGTTCAAATTTTTTTTGGTCCAACTTTTTCTTCACATAATCGTCGCACCCACGATTTTTTGATCTACTTTTGGTATAAAATATGCGACAATTATGCGCGGAATACGGTACTTGCTTTTTTAGGAAATGAGTGGGTGTTGAGGTGGTAGCCCTGCCGCTAGCAGACTGTCTGCCACAGGCCTCGCTGCAGGCTTACCACCCACCTATTGGGACTTCATCCCAACTCCCGGGTATAAAAGGGGCTACGTGTGCCCCAAGAGAAGAGAAGGAGATTTGGTATCTCCTAGAACACCAGCCTCCTCGGGCACTGCCCCAGCCCTGCTCGAGCTAACCCTTGCAAAAGTGACATGCTCGAGCCTTCTGGCTGCTAACCCTTGCAAAAGTGACTTCCACCAGAACCCCCCACCCCTCTCCATTGGCACTAACCCTTGCAAAAGTTACCTGCTTGGGAACCTCGAGAAATAGAGTGTGCCTGGAAGGTTCGTAGGAAAGTTGCCACCATTGCCGCATTTTTAGGAGACGGTGTGTTCCCTTTACCTATGCCGCTACGAGAGGCGCGCATCCGAGAATCATATCTAGTTATCTTTGACATATCCGGGATACCACGTGCAGAAGGATAGAAGCCGCATACATGTGAGATCTTATATAAACAGTGCACGCGCGAGCATCACGTAAAATAATAAGCCTAGAACAGTGTTAGAGGACTTGTGTTAATCATTCTTAAACCATACCAGTGTTGTAAATAATCTGTGACGACCAAGTCAAATTAATATTTATTCAAACCAATACCGCTTTTACTACAATGCCCGATTCAGTGGACTACCTTGAGATCAATATTGATCCCGAGGAGTAATGCTCTATAGAAAGTTGCAAAAGAGATGCTGCCGCTGCCTGGCACACGCTTGTGACAGCTCCCACGAGGGACAAGAAGTTCCTACTGCCACAGCGCAAATTACCAGGGCCAATGGCCTCCCTAGACGACTTGTGCAGACACTATCTTCAACCGCCACCCCTCGACCCGAGGGCACCCGCTGCCATGCAGTAAGCCAAGGGAACGTAGAGTGTCAATTTTTCTCTCGTGGCGCCCAACGTGGGGCGAGATAACAGGATTCCAGGAACAGAATCCAAAAACCAAAGGACCCTGAGACAAGAACCAGCCACATCTACCCAGCACTTCAAAGTCACCTGCGAAACATTGTGACGCCCATCACCCTCCTGAGGATCATCACGTATCACCACACCTCAGAAAAAGACGAGAGGGTCGCCGACGCCTGCATCCAAGAAGGCACCAACCGAATCACTTGCACCCATTGTGGACGCCGCTTCCACCACACCTTTCTCGGATGGGAGGACGTCCCCAGGAATACAGAAGGCCTCGAGTTGCGGTGCATGGACTGTTTCGAGCGACAATGGAGGTGTGCCCATTCACACTGCACTGGGGAGGGCACGTACTAGGTCCAGTGCCACGTACGTCCGCAAACCTACCATTACGCTTGCCTGGGACGGCCAGACGCCCCCCAGGAGTTCCAGGGGCTGATCTTCAGATGTGCTGCCTGCAAGATCGCCGCCACCAACCGCCTCCTCGAATCCGCCGGACCCCTAGCACCCAGTCCACCCGAATGAGGAATCCCAGGTCAAATCCGGCTACCAGAGTTTCAGGGGAAGCCTTTTTAACACCAGTTCGTCTTCCTGCAGGAGTTCACCCTAAACCACATCTCAGCCAAACACTGGGTCCTCTGAGCCCACCAGCAGCTACAAGGTGCCGCCTATACCTGGTGGGAGAAGTACGGGGTGTACATCTCCACCTGGTGGCAGTTCCAGGAATAACTGAAGAGCCACTTCTCCGGGCTATAAGTGAGAAACAAGCTCACCTGGGAACTGTACAGCACCAGCCAGAGACCCGAAGATTACGCCAAGGCGTTCATTCGCAAGAAAGCCCAGACCTTTGAGCGAGTTCACCCAGGAGAAGGCGAGACTACCAGCGTCGCCACTATCCTGGAGATGCTGAGGCCCAACTTCCGATCCTTCCTGCGGAATCCTAAGCCAGGAACCGTGGAAGAACTCATTGAGTGGCCCAAGGCTCTGGAGCTGGACCAACCCACCATTACCACCAAGCAGCACCAGCAGCCTCCGCAACCCAACACGCAGCCCAAGAACCAGAAGACCGGACCTGAGAAACCCCCACCACCACCAACCCTCGCACTACCCAGGTGTTGGTACTGCCCTGGCCGATATCTTCACCGAGATTGCGCAGTTTACCAGAAGAAGCAAGCACAACTCCGCCGTCAGAGAATCACCAATCAGTCTGTAGACTCAGGAAACTCCTGTGCCGGGGGCCTGAGAAGACCCCAGAACCTGGTTAATCCCAGCAGTGGGTCTACGGAATGAAGTTTCACCCCACCAAAGAAACATCAGCCTTGCCAAGCAGCTGGGTCCAGATCCATAATCAAGAACTACTTACAGTCTTGGACACCGCAGCCACAGCAAACTTTGCCAGGGCTCAGGCACTGCCCTCCGACATTCAGACGAGCATTCAGATGACCCAGCAACGTGTGCAGCTAGCCAGACGTCAGGCATTTCTCCCGCTCGAGGGGAAATTTACCCTTCTGTTCACCACCATCACTGGCACCTATGCCGTGCCATTCCTGATTTCCCGAGCATTAGATGAGGACATCACCTGGGGCAGTTATGGATTCAAGACCAGCAATTCGTCATCGACTGGCCCAGAAGGGGAGGGAGAAGCGCCAAACCCTTCTTTGGGGATCACCCCCAACAGAGACGCCTACGCAGACTATCGTCGCCGAAGACCTCCATTCACAGTTGACCGGAGAAGAACTGGGGCAGCTCACCAACCTCCTTAACGAACACATCATGGCATTTCAGTCCTGTGTCCTCTCCGCCAAACCATCATTGGGGTCCACGACATTCAACTGCAGCACCAACGGCCCATTTACTTCAGACCCTCCACACTGTCTCCACAGAAGCAGGCCATCATATGGGAGCAGGTTGCCAGCATGCTGCAACAGCGCATCATTGAACCAACAGACTCCCCATACAACTCCCGGATTGTACTTGTCCAGAAGAGAGATGGCGACACCCGCTTCTGCGTTGACTACTCTCCGCTGAACCACATTACCCTCCCAGTGGCACCACCAGTGTTGAACGTCGCGAACATCCTCCGCAGCTTGGGCGACTCAAAGATCTTCTCCACCATCTATATGAGAAGTGGGTACTGGCAGGTCCGTGTGTGTCCAGATGCACGCCACTATACCTCCTTCATCACACCGGACAGCTAGCAATTCCAATTTCGCGCTATGCCCTTGGGACTGAAGAACGCCCCTGCAACCTACCAAACCATGATGCATTGCAATGTCCTGAAAGAGTACATAGGGGACTTCTGTGTCGCCAACCTCGACGACATCATCATCTTTTCTGCCAGCTAGGAGCACCAACACCATCTCCACCTCGTGCTCAAGAGACTCTGGCTGCAATACCTCACCGCTCGCCTAGAAAAATGCCACTTTGGGAAGACTACTGTAAGATACCTAGGACACGTGGTCTCACCCAAAGGCAACTTCCCGTAAGCCGAGAAGGTGCAGCAGATCCTCGTCACAGTACCACCTAAGAACACAAAGCAATTGCATTAGTTCAACTGGCTTTGAGACTACACTCCCAATATCGCCAGGCACATGGGACCCTTGAACCGCCTCCTGTCTACCAAAAACTGACGCTGGCACTGGGGACCAGCCGAAGACCACGCCTTCCAGACACTCAAGAAGCAATACAAAGGTCTTCCGATGCTGCATCGGCGAAACCGAACCCTGCCCATCATCCTGCAGACCAACGCCAGTCAGACCGGGCTCTGTGCTGTAGTATACCAAGAGGGACCTAACAAGGAGAAGAGGATCATCAGCTATTCCAGCACTCAACTCAGCCCTGCGAGAGGAGATATGACTCCCACAAGCAAAAGTGTCTCGGCATAGTCTGGGCGATCCGGAAATACCGGTACCTCCTCAAGGACCACCTCTTCCCCTCAAGACTGACAACCAGGCTCTCCAATGGTTGTACTCCACCAGCAGCAAGAAGACCAAATTGGCACGTTGGGCAATGCTACTCCAAGAATTCACCTTTGACATCCAGCACTACCCCGGCAAGGAGAACCAGCTGCCCGACGCCCCCTCCAGACATCTACCGGCTGTCTCAGACACCCACGACCTCCACTGCTGGGAGGACATCCTGCCACCAGAGTCGGCCCTGCCCGAGATATCATCCCACCCCCACAATCTGTAGAATATCAAATTCTCTAACAACCTAGAGACCTTCATGAAAGCCCAGCAAGAAGACCCCGAAGTTCAACACCCAACTCGCCAGCCAGTCCGGCAGGTTCAAGGAAGAGCAAGGCTACATCTGGACGAGACGCAGCCAGATGAGTGATTGGAAACTGTGGGTACCCCGCTCTCTTTGTGCCTCATTATGCAGCCACTATCATGACCGCATACTTGCGGGTCTCTCCAGAGCCCAAGAGATAATGCAGCAAATTTACCAAAGGTACAACTAGAGAGGCGCCACCTGAGACATACCAGCTTACGTAGCTCGCTGCACAACCTGCACACCCTGAAGCCCAGCACCACCCACAAACCACACATCATGGGCCCCTACCCTCGCAGCAAATCAGGGCGCATGTTTCTACTCGTCGTGGTTGACCCCTTCTCCCGATGGACCGAAGCCTTCCTGCTCCGTAACACTAATGTCCAGACCTTCATTTCCAAATTGCAGGATGAAGTATTCCCACGCTGGGGATACCCTCGCAGCATCATTACAGACAGTGGACCGCAGTTCATCAGCCAGCCTTGGTTGAGAGCCTGCACCCGGTGGGAAGTGGAAGTTCTTGCCACCCCCGTGTAACACCCCCAGGCGAACCCCACGAAGAGATGCAACCAGGAGCTGAAGAAGGGGATTCGCCTGCATGCGCAAAAGGACCACCGCACCTGGGACAAAGCTCTCCTTCACATCCTGTACCAACTGCGCTGTCGAACCGACACAACACACTCCGTACCTCCCCCAGCGAACTTCTGTTAGGCCAGAGGCTTTGCCGCTCGAGAGAATGGAAGTGGAACACGTCTTCAGCTAAGCCCCCCGCCACTCAAGAGAGAGAAAACGCCGCTGGACGATTCCAGCAAGCCCAGGAACGCCAGCAAGGGTACATTTCCTGGAAGTATTGCGGACCCAGCACCAACGCTCAACCCCACCTAGCGGAAGGACAGGAGGTGTACCTACGTACGCACCCCCTCTCCAACTGCCTTCAGCACTTCCATACTGGATTGGCTCCCAAATGGGATGGTCCCTACCAGGTCCTTCAAAGGCAGGGACATGTATACTGGGTGGAAGATGCCCTGCCTGTGCATATATTTTTCTAAACACTCGCCCCCGAGCACAGTTAAGAAGCCAGGCCTAAAGTCAAGTTAAAAGATCGCCTCAGATTTCCTCTAACGTGAGATAATACAGAGAATGAAGGTACCTAGATTACCTGATTACTGTAGATGTGGCATGCGTAATAATAAAACGTATGATCTATAGTTGGACTGTTTATGTTATAACCTCATTCCTAGTTAACCACGCCACGCGTATTTTTGTACTCCCGTAATATTGCCTCTAGTGTTGACATGTATTTTACAGGGTTGAACTACGTATTTTTATGGATATTGTAACCAGTAAAACATATAATTTTTCAGCAATTATAGCAAATTAGGAACACGTTTTCCACAGTGTGTACGAGCGTAAACATTGAGTTAACCCGGTAGAGTTGCTGAAAGTAATCCTGATTCCATTTACTTATATTCGTTTCTCTTGTGTTTAAATATTTGTACTTTTTTCTGAGGCAATTTTAACATAATATTAACCTGAGGTTGATCCAGATGGGATCTCACATGAAACTTAATTTCTTTATTTTTAATATTTGCTTTTTTAGGAAATGAGTGGGTGTTCAGGTGGTAGCCCTGCCGTTAGCAGACTGTCTGCCCCAGGCCACGCCGCCATCTTACCACCCACCTAACGGACTTCATCCCAACTCCCGAGTATAAAAGGGGCTGCGTGCACCCCAAGAGAGGATAAGGAGAGTTGGTGGCTCCTGGAACACCAGCCTCCTCTGTCACTGCCCCACCCCTGCTCGAGCTAACCCTTGCAAAAGTGACATTCTCGAGCCCTCTGGCTGCTAACCCTTGCTAAAGTGACCTGCACCAGAACCCCCCCCCCATTCCCCTACCCCCTGGCACTAACCCTTGCAAAAGTGACCTGTGTCGAGGAAATCCTAATTGTAACCCTTGAAAAAGTGACCTGTTTGGGAACCCCGAGAAATACCAGTGTGTGCCCGAAAGGTTGGTAGGAAAGTGGCCACCATCGCCGCGTTTTTAGGAGACTGTGTGCTCCCTGTACCTATGTCGCTGCGAGAGGCACGCATCCGGGAATCATATCTAGTTATCTTTGCCATATTTGGGATACCACGCGCAGAAGGATAGAAGCCGCACACATGTGAGATCTTATATAAACAGTGCACATGCGAGCATCACGTAAAATAATAAGCCTAGAACAGTGTTAGAGGACTTGTGTTAATCATTTCGCACTCACCGGAGCATGTGACCAGACGCCTGCTGCGTGCTGCTCCCCTCCCCCCTTCCACTACATCGCCCCTCGACCCGAGGGTGCCTGCCGTCATGCAGTAAACCAAGGGGGCGTAGAGCATCATAGTTTCTGGGAAAATGGGTGTAAAAACGGGAGGGTCGTAACAGATGAACAGGGACGTTTTTGCTGTGTTTTACCCACTTAATACCCCTATACATAAAAATTCACAGTTTTTAGTATAAATTTATATTCAGTCATCTCTGGTATAAAAATTACATTTTTAAAATTAAATATAAATAATTTGGATCGATGTCTCTGTAAAAGAGTATGCTCTAAAAAAAACTGCATAAACACTGTGACATGCCCATTTCCATTAACTGAATGTGGAAAAATCGTATCAGTTATTATCGAAAAGTTAACTTATTATTTGAGTCTTTGTTATACAGATGTTGTAATTCCTTGCCATTAAATACCAAGTAGGCCGTGACTTGTGTAGCTGTGCCTTTGCGGCTGCGCCACTCACTTGGTCTAGTTGAGAGAGGCCGGCTGACCTGGGCTTATTTTGCTCTCAGCTGGCTGGTTGTATGCACGTGATCCATCCTGCTTGCCTGGCATTAAGCATACTCAGACCACAACAGAACAGCTTGTATTGTCTACGTGAAAGTGTACTGCAATGATTTAAAAGTGTAACTGTTGAGTCTGTTTGGTTATTCACTTGAACTGTTATATTGTGTCGCAGTTACAAGATTTTGAGTGATACGATAAATGTGTTTGTTAAAGAATAAACATTTCAAAAAAAGTCTATATTTTTGAAAAACCAGTACGCCTATTAGGAACTCGAATTTGGTGTCCATCAATAGGGCTAAAACCTGTCTTTTCAAGGTGCTGTCATGTATAAAGTGACTGAATTAATCGTCGCTTAAAGTCATAGGCCTGTAGTAAACTATCGTACAACTATGGCACTGTGCACCAGTTTAATACTTTGCACTACGAATAGAGGCACAGTAGCTCTCGGCATGCTGCCCACATTCGCTCTTTTTTATCACTGCCCAGATGAGCGAGCATAATCAAAAATCTTATCAGCACATGGTGACGGCACTAGTTGTATTTGCATTATAGGCCATTTTTTCTCTGCAGCACAGCCACTTGCCTCATGTGCCAAGTGATCAATAATTCAGCGGAAATTTTCAAGGTCAAGCCGAGTTCAATTCTGTCACTAGAGGAAAAACAGATGATATAACATAGGGTTGTTTACTGTTTTTGCTTCTTTTACAGACTGAATGTCTTGCTGATTTTTTTTTCTGTGTGTGTGTGTGTGTGTGTGTGTGTGTGCATGCGTGCGTGTGTGCGTGCGTGCATGTGTGTGTGTGTCTGTGTGTGTGTCTGTGTGTGTGTCTGTGTGTGTGTCTGTATGTGTGTCTGTGTGTGTGTGTGTGTGTGTGTGTGTGTGTAAAAGGCTGGTTCTTTGCCAGACACAGTAACGTAGACTTTGGCTGGAAGAAATGCTGGTACAGATAAATGACACTTTCATCATATGGAGCCATGGAAGAGAAACTCCCCGAGTTCTTAGAATGCTTGAACAGCATCCACCCTAACATCCAGTACACAATGGAAATAGAAAAGGATGGAAAACTGCCCTTCTTGGATGTACTGGTCACAAGGAAAGAGGACAATACCTTGGGTCACAAGGTGTACCGAAAATCAACCCATACAGACAGATATTTATATCCCAATTCTCACCACCCATCTTCACAGAAGGAAACAGTCATCGCCACTCTAATAAAGAGAGTCAGAAATATCTGCCAGGAGGCCAACATTGAAGACAGGATGAAACATGTTACTAATGTTCTTCAAGCGAATGGCTACTCCAAGGCTGAAATTAACAAACCAATGAAGCCTCCTCATGGCATGGAAAACAGCGAAAAACTTCCCAACAAGGCCATTATTCCATATGTTAAAGGAGTATCCAATTAGCTGTCACATTTTCTACGAAAGAACATCATCTATACTGTACTGAAACCAATGAACAAGATTGGAAGCTCTCTTATTTTGGTAAAGAATAAGACTCCAGCAGAACACCTTGCAGGTGTATACTAAATACCCTGCTCTTGTGGGAAAATATATATTTTACATACTGGAAGAAAAATCATCACCAGGGTAAGGGAACACATCAGAGACTACAAACAGGAAAATCCACGGTCAGCCATAGCAGAACATTCGGTTGAAGCAAAACACAGCTCTGATTTTGACAAATATGATAGTATTGCTAACATTCCGAACTACGAGAAAAGATACATCCGAGAGGCAATCAAAATTTTAATACATCCATTTTACATCAATAGGAAAGATGGCTACAAACTAAGCAATAGATGGGAACCTCTATTCACAAACAAAACTGAGCTGAAAAGTAAGAGAGAGACAAGTCCTTTCACGTTTAGTCAAACATCTGAGCAAACCAAGAAGGAGGCGACCAGGGATTGGCAGAGCGGGACAGCCAATCACAACAGAGATAGCAGGGGATTGGCCGACAACCCAGGCCAATCAGGGAACACTCATGCTCAGCCCATTAGTATGTAAAGGTAGGAGGACCACGCAGAGACTCAGAGAGGTTACAATTTCTGCTTCTGCAACTCTGCCCTGAAGATGGAGGCTGCAATTCTCTCAGAAACATCGGGAAGCTCTATGACAGTGACGCTGCTAAAGACAAGAAGCTAATTTACAGATTTATTATACACAGATATTTGTTCTCTTCGAGTCCTCCATAGCTGTACGGCTTTATTATCTCTTTTTTACTAGGGCATTTAAACAATGTTCTTTGTCAGTGAAAAATATACAGACACACAGGTAATTGCTCTGTTTGATTTTATGGAAACACTGGATTAAATAGTGATTGATAATGACTAGTTGGGTTTAAGAAAAGTAAGTAGGGTTGTGCAAATGTTCTGTATACTGAAATCATATTTTCAATATTTTCGTTTTGATTTCGATAAGAATTTCAGTTGTAGAAATTCATTAATAAGCAAAATATTTTGAGTTAAACAAATGTAGGATAGCTTATCAAAGTTCTTTTTAATTGGTTCAGAAAAAAACCTTAAATCAATGAACTTGTAATCACATGTGCAAGTTGTGTAAACATATTTATTAGAAATCACAATTTATTTACGTGCCGTTATTATACTATATAATTGTCAAAAGATTATATTCCGAGACAGCGACAATAATAGTATTAACATTGTGGTATCGTAACAAAATCATGTAACATTTGAAAAATTATCTGGTTCATTTGTGCTATCAAACAGCAGCGTACGTATATATTCATAATGTACATAAAAAAATTTTGTACATGAAATTACGTATGGCTGATGCCATGATCATACAACTACTCTTAGAACACCATATATTTCATTGCTAATTCAAGGTAGGTATTAAAAAATAACATGAATGAAATGTGGTTACTAAATAAATTAAAACATAAGGAAATAAATGGAAAAATCGTTGTTCACTAACCACACAGCATATGTACAGGACAAGGTCATTGGTACAAGACATCACTTCGGAAATGGTCGGGCAGCTTCAGCCTGGCTCGGCTCGACACGTGACAAAATAGTGTTGTTGTGGGAGACATTCTGCTCTGCGGCATGCTCTGCGCACTAGAGGTTTAATGCTGCGGCAGATACTCCCCTCTTCCTCACTCCCGACACGTGATTTATTTTTGAAAATAGTTTTAGAAAATGTAATTTCGTAAAAATAATTTGTGTAGCAAAATTCTTTGTCTCTATGTTTAAGGTGTGACGTTTATACATACTCATACAACAAAGGTTTTTTTTATACCATGGGTGATAAATTTATATTTTATATTTTTAATGACAGATGTTTAAAATTAGGGTTTTATACTTGCGCAGATACAGTAAGTTATGTTGTATCCTGGTAGCATGTCATCGTATTCAGTTACTGTATATGGAAAAGTAGATTTTGGTGCACCAAAATGACTTCTGTAAAAGACTAGTGAAATAAAAGAGTGATACTGTATGATGATTTTGTTTTTCAGTGTTGTGAAAAATCATGCACGTTGATTTATCATCAAATTTTAATACATAATTTTTTTAATATTTGTTTACTTTTGTTTAGGCTGGATTTGTCTCAAAAAATCTTTCATTTTTGTTGCACTGTCGTGAAATTTCTTTCGTTTTCATTTTGTGGGAAATAAGTCACTTTCGCACATCCCTGAAAGTATGCCTAACTCTTATTTTTACAAATACAGGTTCAAGCATAAAATTTTTATTATCAGCACCTTGGGGGTGTGCCAAGGTCTTCATTGTAACCATTTGTAAGTTTTATTTGAGGAACATTGACAAAGCATCAAGCCTCTCAAGTTCTAAACACTTTATAGTTCCTGACTTGCATCAAGTGAAATGACAGCAAAGCAAAGTTATGTCCTAGCATTTACATTTCCCTAGCAATATAGTTTCCTAACTGCACCTGGACCCAGTTCAAAGGTCATACTAAAAATTTGATATAAACTGTATGTACTTGACATTGCTGGTAATATGGTACTGTAAGAAGGCCCGCATCCCCGGGATAAAATTAAAATACAATTTACTACAGTGGTGGTTATTGTTGTAACTGATCTATTGCCTTATTTTGTTTCAAATACATGTGGTTTGGTGGCAGTTAACTCTTAAATGGCCAAAGAGAAAGTTGTGTGTATTTGGTGGTTGTTACAGACTTTTTTTTTTCTCCACGTTAATATTATTATGGCCAAAGGTTTTTAATAAATTTAAAAATTGTGAAGTTGAATGAATGTGAAATCCTGTTATCGCTATGTTGCTGCCTCGAACCCAATACTAATCCTTGAGTTTAGAAAATACTGTAGAAGAGCAGCCAATGGCAATTTTGTAGAGAGAGTGTAAGACCTTACACCACCACAATACTCTTGTAAATTTTTTTAACCTACCACAGCAGACCTCTGTACAGGAAAGAAGAGAAGGTGTGGTGAAGTATATTGCGGTGACTGGTTTACTTTGCTACTGCTCTTATTTATTTAGTTATTTACTCACTTACTCTCACACTCACACTCACTCTCACTTTCTCACACTATCACACTCTCACACTCTCACTCTTCAGATGTATCTATGAGCACAATGCTTGTTTCAGAAACTATACAAATATTGGGAAGGGAAGGGGGTAGTGGGCAGCATGGGGTAAGCTGGTGACAGGTTACAACGGTGGTTGGGTTAGCCAAATTCAGTTCTCTTAGCACATACAGTTGCTAACACAGACCGTTAACAGTCTATCTTTATAATATAAGAGTAAACTTAACATATACCCTTATTTACATTTTATACAATAAATGAAATCATATGATATAATTTGAAATGCACATTGACCTCACATCTTGTAAGAATAGAAGAGGATAGACATTGCGTATAATCATGAAGGATAATAATTTATGCATGGTGAACATCATTAAAAATAGTCGTAAGTAAAAACACAGTAGAAAACATACAGCAATACAAGGTGATGAGGTGAGAATATAAGTTATTAAGGGAGGACAATTTAAGAACACTTGCATTACCATATTAATTTTAAGTAGCAGTATCACATACTTTAGTAGATAGGACGTTCAGTAACTTCATAGTTATCTTTCGACTTAGTACTTCTTATAGGATAACTTTAAGTCTTCTTCAGATTTATTTGAATATAAGACAATAAAGGGGTTCAGTGCAGCATTGGATTGGTTATCTATTGTTTTGGTTCTTACATAGCTATGTACATTTGTATTGGTCCCAGAGGTACTCCTTCAATTTTTTTTTTTTTTAATATTTGGATGTGTTTGTTAGGGATTGCAGTTCATGAGGCAATTCATTATATTTCTTACATTGGTTGTAATTAAAGGATTTCAATCCATATTTAGTTATGTTTACATAGCTTAGGTCTAAATGTTTTTATGTCTTGTGTTATGTGTGTGGATCTAAGATCTTGTTGTGTGTTTATTTGCCATTTACTTATTTTTCTTTAAATTTTTTAGGAATGTTAGATATTTCAAATCTGCACATATTTGTAGTGGGGGTATCCTTGTATATAGATCAACTTCCATTGTAGGCGTTAGTAGGGGTAGTGGATATATAATTTTCACTGCTCTATTCTGTAGTGTTTCAATCTGATATAATGTTTGTGTACAAGGGAAGAGTAGATTTGATTGAGGCAAGACTTTGGCAGATTACATTTTCTACTTCTCTAGAATATACCTATTAAGGGTGCTATTTTATGAGCTATGTCGTTAGTATGCTTAGATCAATTTAGATTTTTATCAATAGTTAGACCCAGAAACTTTATCGAGTCTATTTCTTGGATAATTATAATGTTCAGTATTTTTTTTTTGTGTAATTTACCACAGTATTGGGTTTGCGTATTGTTATGAATTTTGTCTTGTTTTCATTAAGAGCCATTTTGTTTGTGGCAATCCATTCTGAAATTTTTTTTGCTTTAATTATATGTATTTTATACATGCTTGCCACTTTATAACTTGATTTTCTGAATATGTATTAATGAAAGAAGACCAGAACAGTATGGTAATAAGACACTGATAATTTTTTTTGCAGCATCTTGTGCAGGTTACAGTGTTGCGACGTACATATTAGGCATCTGCGACAGGCATAATGACAATATAATGCTGAAGACGTCTGGTCATTTGTTCCACATTGACTTCGGCAAGTTTCTTGGAGATGCTCAAATGTTTGGGAACTTCAAAAGGTACGTTGACAATGCATTTCATATTTATGAACCTGTCTTTCCATTGTGTTGAGGATAATTCTGTTGTGTTGTCCTTGGTCCCAGTTACTACTGCAGTAGTCCTTGCCATTGAGCAAACTATTCCTTGTGAGTAATGAAAAGTGAAATCAAATATTCTGCACATGTTTCAGGCACTGGTAAACGAAACAAACAGCACATGCTCTAAAGGAAAATAATTCTCATATGTACACCTGGCCTGAAAGAAAGTATTCAAAAAGTTTACTAAATATTCACAATTGGATTTTTTTGTGAAAAAAAAAAAAAATAGATCAGGGTTTTGTACATTTTTTTAAGAATTTTTATTAGTACCTGTACATAGTTTGGTTTTCTGTCACCTTAATTTAATATGAGAAATCAAATACTTCCCTAAAACTCAATACATTTTTTTTATTGCTTATAAAGCAGTATTACCGGCATATCAAGTCGACTTGCAAAAAATGTTTTTTGTGGGGATAAGAATGTTTGTATTTTAGGGATAAACTGTCTAAAAAATTCAGAGATACTTGTCACAAACACCTGTTAAGACAAATTTCATTATTACAAATGGCAATACATAGTTAAGATATGTAAGGAGTATTGATCCCTACCACCTTGGATTTATCTGTTTCTTCTCGATAATTTATGTTCCAGTCGATGTATCAAAATTTTTGTTACGACAAGGCATAGATACAAACTTAATCAATCTTCTGTAATTACTGGAACCATAATTTATTCATTATTTTGCAACGGGAAACAGCTGAAAAGGAAAAATTGCTTTATTCACATGAGCGGCTACAGAGGGCGCAACATTAACAAAAACAATGCCATATGGATTCCAAAAAGTGAATGAAACAATAACATATGCCTTATCAGCGTGAAAAAAGTAAAACAATGTATCTATTCCCTGATTTATAAGAAAAACCGTAAAACCGATCCGACAGGGATCAATCCCTCTTAAGGTTAATGTAACTTGAGGTTTGTGTAAATTTTTGTTAGCTTAAATGTAACAATGTTTTTTAGCTATCATGAACACTGTAATGACTGTACCTTTAGCTATCATGGCATATGTTATATTGTCTGTCATTGCTTATTACCATATTTATTAATCTATTGTCCATACAGTATAAGAATTCCATTATTTGACAAATCATAAAAAAGTAGGGCAATGTAAACAAAAACATTATGTATCCTTCCACCACCATGTGCTTTCCAGCTGACAATCAAAACATGTGAACAGTTAAGGTATAGTATTATTGCAATAGTATCCAAAGTGTGTTGTGATTTTCTTGAGATTATTTTTTTTAGATCTCAGACAAATAATTTATTTTCAATACTAGCTGCACATTAATCTTACTAGGGTTAGGTGGGCAATGTTAATGGAATTATTTCATATTATTTCAGCAATGGATAGCCTACTCTACAGATATTAAAGTAAACCCTCGTTTTATCGGACCTCCGTTCAGCGGACTTCGTATTTAACGGACAAAATCTGGCGATACAAAATTATTCCACCGTCGGGTCTACTTGTCACATGCAGCACAAGACCTACCTGGTTATTGTGCTTTGGTAAGTGACGTCAGGCGCGCGCACAGATAGCCGCGTCCGGGCAAGAATGATTGTCTGCCTGAATTTTTTTTATGGAACTGTAAGATCAACAGCGCAAGACCTACCTGGTTGTTGTGCTTTGGTGAGCGACATCAGGCGCGCGCACAGATAGCCGCGTAAGACGGTAAGCAGAGCTAGTCGCTCATCAGTGTTTTGACATGTCCGGACAAGAACGACTGTCGTGTCTACATGAGTTTTTAACGCAGTTGATGTACGTGATAAAGATTATGCGTTTTTAAAAATGAAATAATGTCTGCAACAGGACAGAAAATAAATATAGTAACTTTGACATCAGGTAAAAATTTTTAACTAATATAAAAGTTAGAAGGCCGGTGTTTCGGTAGCAAAGTTGTGTGATGATTATGGTGTCAAGAAACAAACCGAGTCAGACATTTGTAAACCAAAAAAAAACTAGTAGTTGAATAGTTACGTGTTGAAATATGATGTTGAACAAAAAAAAAATGGCACTGTTGGACCCAGGAAACACGCGGAACTTGCTATTGCATCTTCACACGAGGCAATGTATGTTCAACAACGCTCGTGTGGTGTAAATGTGTGAGTTGTAGAGAGATTAATCTGCTGCGGACAAACTAGCGCAACACATGCCTTTCTCACGCTCAGCATTTCCGTCCCTTGCCCTTCAGAAATTCTTGAGGACGGCGGCTAGATTATTATCTCACAGACACTGTATACGATACTGCGTCGCGATGCAAACAGCGATAGTTTAGATGGACATTTTTTATTTGTCATATATTTCGTAAATAAACACTTTACTGTGAAAATCAAAACAGTAGCTCAAGTTCACGTGTCACATGTTACCACACAACGTAACACGAAACCAAGCTGATTGCAAGCCGCTTCCTGTCCCTCCCCTTCTACTCTCCCCCCCTCCCCCGGCTGGTTATCTCAATGTGCAGACAAAGTCACGTGCTTATCTTTCTACTCCCGCCAGTCAGCACAAACCTTCCCCCTCGCCAATTCCAGCGATTTGACCACAACAAACACGTTGCGTTACTGTGCTTATCACACTGCTATCAATCTATCGGCTTGTCTATTTTCGTGTGCCGATTTTGGTACTTCGCGATTTACCGGACATCTGATTTACCGGACCACACCTCCCCCAAATAGTCCGGTAAAACGAGGGTTTACTGTAATACAGTTATTTAAAAAATTATTTTTTTTTGTGTATTTTCCTAGGTATGATCAAAATTGTAACATTTAATGGCGTTACCAAAAATAAACAAACATGTATGGGCAACTTATGTTTTCTACTTGACATCTAAAAAGATGAAATAATAATTGCTTATTTGGTTACAACAAACTGAAGTTGCAAGAGCTTATGACAGTGCAAGCAAACATATTTAAACTAAAGCAATAAATAAAATAATTCATGCAAGCATTATTACAATTATTTTTGTGTTGCCTTCAATTTGGTTCTGCACTATCAGATCATAAAGCCGTATAAGCCTAGTTTAAGTTTCCAGTTGTAGACTATTAAACAAACTTACCTTTTGTGGTAGGGCCTACATTCAAAATATCAGTGTTATTATAGTCATGTGACTGATGTGACGCGTCCCTGCGTCTGCCGTGTGTTTATGTGGTCTATTGCTGTTGTAGTCTACTGCAGTTGGTGTTGAGGTTATGTTAAGTTGTTTGCGCGTGCTCCGGATAGCTCAGTTTGATTTAATTTCAGGGTTAACCAATCATCGTGACTTCATCAATAACAACTCACTCAGTCAACGGTTGATTTATTTTTTGTTTAACTTTGACAGATGTTTACAAAAGGCGGTTATTTACTAAGCACAAATAAACCCGTCAGCTGTCCGGCGTTACCATGTCTGAGCGAGAGTTCAATATAAAAGAAGAAAAAAAAAGGTAATGATGAAACGTTCGCTGCCAACTGCCCTACAACTAACGCCCTCCTCGGGCCAGCGCCCGGCCTCAACTGATCTACAACTAACAACCGCCTCGGGCCAGCGCCCAGCACCAACTGTTCTATAACTAACAACCGCCTCGGGCCAGCGCCCGGCACCAACTGTTCTACACCCCCGCTATCTCCTCGGGCCAGCGCCCGGCCCCAACTGTCCTCTCACGGCAACGGACATGGCAACAAACAGCGCACCACGGCGGAGTGATACAACAGTATCCAAAATTTAACAAAACCCGCAAAATGACACTTAAACACATAACAAAGGATTCCAAAATTTCCGTTAATAGGTCTTACATTGAAATAAAATTGTTTATCCACACAAATAATATAATTGGGGACAAAAGGTG
>PNEQ01005591.1:0-33049 GCA_003012365.1 Medauroidea extradentata
TCCTTTGCTGCTTGTACACCGAGCACCTTCACCGTCCTTACATGTGGAAGTACCATCAGACAGTGGAATTATCAGCTACCGAATAGGCAATGATTTCTCACCTCTGAACTCTCAATAAGGGTTTTACATGTTTATAATTGTATTAATTTTAAAAATGTTTACTCACCTTAAGCACACAGCCAAGCGTTCTTCCGCTGGAGTGGTTTCCCTGTAATTTAGATTCTTCTTCAGTATATCTTCCCTGATTAAACTTAATAACATATCAAACTGTGTTGGATTTAGTCTGAAGTACTCTTTGAATTTCACTTCATCCTCTCGTAGCTGCTTCATCAGGTGGTGATATTCTCCAAATTCTTTTCTTTTCACATTTACTTCGTGAACCCATTTCTTTTTACACTTGCATAATAACGTGGTCAAAAGAATTTCATTATCGGAGTCATCACTTGATTCCCATGGCATGCACCTCTCCGACATCGCGAACTGAATAGTCTGGCCACCCAGCTTAGCAAACACAGCGAACATAGCAAACATAGCGAACATCGCAAACATAGCATAGCGCTCTGTGTGGCCGAACATTAAGAGAATACAGGACAGCTCTATGTCAACAACACAAGGAAGAGTGCGAAATCTAGCGGCTTGACGTGACACTAATACATATTTTGGTATAATTTTTGTTCACTAATTTTGTTTATTGTTTTAACATGCATTAAATAATATTTATAAGTTTATTGCATTACTATTTTGTATTTATACAATGCAAAATTGGCTGTGACAATGAAAATATGTTCTCCATAGAGAAATGTAAGTTTTCTTCCCAAATTGTTATGTTGGCAGCGTATATCTAAATGCATTATAATGAAGTGTGGTGTTCTCTGGTGGCTTGATGTGACAACACAATTTAGATTTCTCGCAAATGCATTCAAGCTGTCCTGTATTGTCTTATAGTGTATTTGATGCGATGTTGTCAAATACTCTATGTGAACGCCAAGTGGTAACTTTTCGACGTGTGTATAAATGGGGCAGTGGGGGTGGAATGGCTACAGAGTTCACCTCTCATAAAGACCGTTCATGTGTATTAGGGTTGGGGTTACTCGAATGTTCACATGAAAGTGTCGTGCATGTAAGATGCTAATAGAAGAGGAGGGTATTATTTTCGGTGGTCTCCCACTTCCCACTACAGTACAGGAAATGCTCCGTATCCAAATTCTACCCCGCATCTGCTCTTTCTTACGACTTCATAGTTAAAGGCGGTCGCCTGACGAAGGGTACGTTTATGTGTGAGGCGTAGATCGATGAGACACTATGAGCGACGCTTATTTGTAACTTAATTTTTTAACACAACAAATTCCGTGGTTCTAACTAACTTCTTAAGGTAAGAGAATACATATTCAACGATTATCGATAGTTATCATTTACGCCTCACAAATATCCTTTATTTTAATCACGTGATCATTGCCACATTACCTCCACATGTGTAACGGGAATATGACAATTAATATATGTGAATGTTATACTGTCCTATCATAAGAGTAAGATGCTATTAGTGTGATGTTGTAGCACTTACGGCCTAGAAAATTTATTAATTTAACAGCGATGACTGGCCGTACAATTATTTGGTTATTTTATACACTTAGTACAAATATGTCTGTCACAAGTAAATCTTACAAAAAAAATATGGACTGACCGGGATTCGAACCCACGCCCAGCAGTAGTAGTCTGGTATCTGTGGAACACTGTGGCGCGCAAGAGGGGACTAACTCCTATCTCCGTGCAGTGTTGCCACATAGTGTGCGGAAAAATTCGTCGTACATTTTTCTACCTACATTTTCGTCATCAAATTACTACAGGATTCGCGTGGTGTGCTTATTATGCGACAGTTTCTGGACACCCTGTGTATATATATATATATATACATTTGTGTGTGTGTATGTGTGTATTGTAAACTTACTATTGACTGGCTTGGAAATCTTCTCTTGATGTAGCCAAAGTCCATTTTCTTCTTTGCTCTTCGCCTTTCGTAAATTTACAAACATGCACCTTGATGCCGCTATTACAACTACCCCTAAAAAACTGTTAACACGAAAAAGGGCACTGTATCCCTCTAACACCAATAATTCTTACACTAACGTAAAACTCACAGCGCAAGACCCGTCTACAAGAGAAGAAATATGTTTATCAACTGCTCTGCTACACAGAGCAGAGAGCAGGTCAGAACCGCTTGTCGAAGGGATGACCCACCCTCGCCTTTCTCTGGGATGGCCTATTGTCCGTGACGTCATGCCCTTTATGCTCGCCAGTGCTCTGGCCTTCTAGTCTAGTCGGTGTTCGCTTAGGCCCCCTGGACAACAACTAACTATACACCGGTTGTCACTTTTTAGCTGACGAGACTGTACACACTGCTTGTCGCGATGCAAGATTAGTGGTCGCGACGGCCATGCCACTTGCTCGCTATTGACAGGGAGGATGTAGCGGGGCAAAGGAGTGAAGAAGGGTGGGGTATGTCAGAGAGGGGGACGGTTGTAGTTCACATATTTTCCGAAGACACACTTAGGTTTGTCGAGCAGTAGTCACTTCACCCACCACGGCCTCCTATATATGACGCAGTCAGCAAAACAATATTGAATTAAGTTTTTTTTATTTGCATTGCGATTTGATTTGTTCGAACGAGTTTAAGGCTCGCAAAATATTTTCTAGATATTCATTTACACATGCTTCGATAGTATAATTTTCATTATTTTATACAGACGTCATATACTTAATGTTCTATTAAATTTTAAATATTATATTTTTTGCACATACTAATACTTCTGCTAAATTATTAACTTATTTGATGGCCTTTACAAACCAACGTACGAATGACACGTTATTACAGTAAACCTCTTAAATTTCATAACTGAATTACATAAAATTTGATGCTGACTACAATAATGCTTTGAAACTCCATAACCATTTCCACATACCTCCATACTTTATTTTTTTCATTTTTCTTTTGACGCAATTACGTATCATATGTGAAAAAGTATTTTATTGTTTTCTTGTTAATTTTGTGTAATTTACTTTGACACTACATACATAATCACTCTATACAAAATTAAGAGCCCCATTCACACACTCATACACTCGTCATCAGATATGTGAAATTTTGAAAGGGGCTTTCCTTACACTGTAGACACAAATTAAGGTTTTTTCTTTTTCAAAATTTGAAAATTATAGTAAGTCAGTGAAATGTGGTGAAATGTGTTTTTCCACGAATCCTCAATAGCTCTTAAACCAGTTGAGATATCAAGGTCCTTTTTACGTCAGCATAAAGTTTACAAAAATGCATCTAGTGATGATGGTGCGTAGCGAAAATGTTTTTGCCAACATATCCTTGAAAACACTGTACTTTCATGAAACATACATGATTCGGTGATCTACTTCTGACATAACATAGCTGTCTGCAGACGAATAACAGCATAACATATAACAATATCGGGATTCTTATTGGCTCAGTCAAATAGGGTAACAGTTCCAAGTACAAGCTAAAGCCAGTAATCTTCTGGTAACCTGAACGTGTGTTGAAATCCAGCAAACAGTCAAGTTTTCTCGCAATAAACCATATTACCTGTTTTTATTTAATTTAAAAATTAATTAGGCTAGAATTGTAAAATATAATTTTAATGAATTTCTGACAACTTTTAGACCTATTGTGAAATCGAAATGATGATTGATGTATCAAAATCAAGCCTTACGAATATCCCTAAAAAGCAGTTCTAGGACATTTTGAAATTCAACCTCTAAGGATTGTAAAAAATTAACGTTGTTTCAACAAATGAGGGAGTTACAGTCAAATTCTTTGAATGGTTTTAATATGGTTTGTTTTTTGTACGAGGTATAGTTTGTTTTGTAAATATACTTTGTGATTACTTTTATTGTAATGAAAATTTCTTGCTTTCACAGTTTTTATATAGTGGCATGTAAAATGACAGTTGCATAAAACGGTATTATACAAGAAAAGGAAAATTGACTGACTTAAAGAAACGAATTAATTCTTACTGAAGAACAGTGTATCGGGCTACGTCAAGACATTTTTTAAGAACAGGCAGTGACAGTTTCCGTATTAAAATAGAATTACAGAATTTTGGCAATTTTTTATTTCAAATTCAGCAATTGTTTAGAGAAAAAATCACTGCAGTTGTTTTATAAATATCTTGACGTTACCTGTGCACTGTTATAAATTTCCGTAAATTCACGGAAATATTTACAGAAAAGTACCGTAATTTTACGGAAGTGGCTTCGGTATTTTTTGTTTACGGAAATTTGTCCGTATTGCCAGTTTTACGGATGTTTGACCGTAACTTTCCATAAAATCATAGAAATATATTTCTGCAATTTTAAAGCGTATTTTACTGTGTTTCTTTTTAAAAAAGTGGCATTAATAATCACCATGAATCCTGGAGTTAATGTGCATGCACAATGGTGCTAAACGAAAAGAAGACAAGCTAAGGTAATGTAAGTTAAGTGCTGCTTACTGGTTGTCCACACTTTCCCGCGAAGAGAAGAGCAATACAAACAAGGACTTGTATCGCGCATGGACAAAGGGCCGAACAGTCAAGTAAGTGACTGAAGTGTTCAGGGTAGTGACCACATGGGTGTTTTGGCCGAACTGGGACCAAAACTGTCATAAGATGCATTTGAATAGTAATAGTCCCCCCTCCCCCGGGCACTGCTATTGGGCACTATGGCCATTAGGGGAGGGGGGTGTCCTAGGCTGGGATTGGTTGTTGGGGTCTTTCGGTACGAATAGCACCTAAGTGCCATGAGGTCTGTGATTTGCTGACGGCTTAAGCACCGCCCTAGAAGAGGTTGGGCAGGGTGTGAGGGGAGAGGAGAAGTGAGGGGAATGGACAGTTTTGGTACAAGTTATGCCTAAACACCATTAGGGGGAAGTGGATGTGTGCCCCCTCTCCCGCACCCTACGCTTGTACTAGCCTATGTCTACCCTTCTGGCACACCTCCTCCCTGTCATAACCCCCTTCGTATGATATACCACTGTCCTGTCTTAAAGCATACCCTTGTAGGCTCTCCTGCCCCCTCCCTTTCCTTATGACATACCCTTCTAGCCTACCCCACTCAATGGCCACATGCGTCTTATATTCTCCTTGCTTCATCATAGCTGAAAAAAATCGCACCTGTACTCTGTGCTTCGCGCTAGGGTTTATGAACAATTAAAGTTATTTATTTCTATAGACTAAAATCTTTTTGTCATAAAGTAACTAATGAAGTTCTCTAAAATCAGGATGTCAAATACAAGAGTTGTCTCCTATAAAGTTGATATCTTACCACTGCACAGAACTCACTTACCGATAAATTATCACTGTGGTACAGTGGTTAGAGCTTCTGCCTGGGAATAATAAGGTCGTGGGTTCGAACCCCAGCGAATTCGAAAAATTTTTCATAGTATTAAATAGTGCGTAATAATCTCGATAAATCGAAGTTAATAAGAAAATGTAGTATTTCTGGAAAATGGAGTGCTAGTAGATTACATAAATTTAATATATTTTTCTGGAAAACGGATTGTCCGTAATTTTACGGAGGGTTCCATTATCAAGAAAAACTTGAGTGTCTGTTACTTTACGAAGATTTCTGGATAATTTTTTGCCAGTACTTTTCCGTAATTTCACGCAATTTTTTTCTAACAGTGTGACATGGTTCTTCAGTGTGAAATTATTTCATTTTTCTAAGTCAGATGGTTTTCGTCTCTTGTATAAAACCGTTTTTACAAATTTGAGCTTGATCTGCCTGTACACAAAATCTATGAATTCTAAAAACTTTTTATTACTTTAAATATATTCGCAATGTTTGTCTATAAAGTAAATCGTATATCGTACAAACATTTAAATTATTAAAAAATTTTAATTTCTGCAGGGAGCCCCTACCCCACCCCCTTAATCGACTGTATCTGTTAGATGTGTGGAGATATCGAGACATTTCTGAATAAGAATGGAACTTACGTAAATAACTAATATGTGATTAAATTATTTTTCGAATTTCGTCAGTTTAAGTGGCGACAAGATGTAAAATGTTACAGAAGTATCGAAAAGCAGATATGAATACGTGCATGTACCGCTGTGGGCACAGGCATATTTTAACACATTTGCTTATAAAAATTCTGACGGCCTTTCTTGATGTAATAGTTTTGGACACTGATAGGAAGTTTAGGGTTCTAATCCCGTGAAAAAATGGCGATGGGGAACTGCTATGCTATTACAGACGCACATATTAGTGGCAGCTGGCAGAAGGGCCAAGAAAACGGGAGATCTATAAGAAAAGTAACCGAACTGTGGCATCGTACACGCACGATTATCACGTGTGAAAATTCGGTTGACTGTCAGTGTAGTCGAACCCAGATTACTATATTGTTGATAATTTTTAAAAGAACAGTGATCGAAGTCGCGACCGGGCAGCTGGTATAAATTATAACATATTTCGGACGTCTACAACACAAAGAACTACACAACATTCTAGCTGCCGAACTGTATGGCATAGATAAGCTGTTTACTGAACTTGAGAGCGAAATTTAGTACCCTAGTTTAGGGGATAGTTGTCGAACTGTTACGGAGAAGACCGAATCTTGGAAGAGGGACGAATCTTTTCTGATCCTGGTCAATTTTGAGGACAGAGAATTAAAATAATTTTTGTTTAAAAAAAAACATCTGCAGGGCTGACAAGTCGGGTTGTTACCAAAAAAAAATTCAATACTTTCGGTACCCTCAAAACACAAATATTTACTCAAACGATTATGCTCAAACTTTTAAGTTGTTAGTTGTTTAATTGCATTTGTTATAATCAGTATAAATATAATATTAGATTAAACATACGTTTTGCTATATTGTGTTTCTTTATTTGAATTTTATATTTTTACGTGTATGCATTAATGTGTACGAAGTACAAATTATATTTTGAAACCCACTATAATTTTGGTGGGTGCATTGTACCCCTCTACCACCCTGTTCCTACTCCACTGTTTCAGAGCGTTGTACGCAGTAATGATATGCCGCAGGCTATGTCAAGAAAAATACTTCTTTTTGCTCAAGTATCCTGATAGAATTATCGCGTGTTATGACAGAACATACAAATGACCTTTAGGTAGCAATTACAGCTTCTACTAAAAGTTTAAGGACACCATTATATTTAACTAACAAAATTTTCTGGCCTTATAATTAATCCTACAGGACTTGATTATTAATTTCACACGGATAACCGATTTCAGGCTATGTTCAGAGTACAATTTGTAAATACAATATTGAAAATAGGGCAGTTTGTTTAAAAGTTATCCTTTTTTTTTCGTTTTTTAAAATAACAATTTTTGTACACCTTGATGAATTTCCGGAGATGTAAAAAATAAAACAATGGATGATATTTATCCTAATTTTTGGGCAGAAACATAAAACCCTAAAAATAAAATTATAACCACAGAATAACTCACTAGTTAGCATAATATTATACTAATATTTTAATATTATTTTTAAAAAGGAAAAAAAAAAGATAACTTTTAAACAATCTGTCCTATTAAAATTGTTTGTACGAATTGAACTCTGAACATAGCCAGAAGCCTTTTTCATGTTTCATTAATAATAAGGTCATGTAGGATAAGGCCAGAACCTATTGATAGTTTAATATAATAGTGGCCTTGAATTTTTGGTAGAAGCTGTAGGTATTTTAAATATCACGATATTGTAGAATAACATTTTGTAAACGTTGGTTTAATAGCTTATATTACAGAGTTTGAGAAATTTTCACATTCATGCAATTTGAATATTGTAATATAAATGTTTGAAATTTCACTTGTTCACTAACACGTCGTTGTGAAACGTTATGCTACATAGTAGACAGCAATATTTAGCAAGTTGTGCATTCATACATTACAGATGGCAGTTGTTAAATATGGGATTGGATAAAGTAACGTAGAGAACAGCAACATAAAACATTTTAATGACTTTACATTTCATATATACTTGCACTACGTAATGTATGTTAATAATTAATACGTTTATCACTTGTCAGTCAGAACTGTCTAGTTAGGTATTACCTACAGAACAAGAAAATATGAGGAAATATTATCCTTGTGTCACTTTCTTCTAACAACGATGCTGTGACAACATTTATTTTACGTGATAATTGGCTACTAAGTGAGCTTTGATGGTAACAATCTACATTAGGACCCATGGACGGAACCACGTGTGCAGTCGTTTTGCACGGGAGAATGACAACTTTTTCTGTCAAACAGGGTTAATGCGGCCGTTTGCGACTACCTGGACCAACATTATTCTGTAATCAGGATCAAGTTTACCACTTGATGTTAGACATTTAGTGTCTGAAATACTTGTTCTATGGTTGTTTGTGAAGGTTTTTATTGTAAATAATCAGTACAGTGATGGCGTTACACGTTTTGTTCGTGCTTAACAGATGTGAAGTTAAGTCACAATGGATCAGCAGTGGACTGCCAAAGTGGGATAGAAGTATCCCGTTAAAACCCACTGGGTCACTCCAATGTTCGGTCATTGTTCTATATGTAAATATGTAAGCGAATAAGTCAGATCATAACGTCACCGCGACTGCCAGTTAAATATTACCGTATCGTTACAATGTACATTAGTTTCAGCTCGCAGTATGAGAATGAGAATACACGTACATTGAATATTAACATTTTGATACAATACAGGTAACGGTTTTTATCTGGCTATTTGAAAATTTGTGTACTTTCGTAACTTTGTTACTGTGTTTCACAAATACCTTTTCTATATTCATGTTTGAGTAATATAAATGGACATGTGTCACTTTTGCATTTACTAAATTATTTTGTGCCACACTGGTTCAGCCAGTATACAGTGCCTGGTCACTTGAGGAAGGTGTGAACGGGCGATGCTCCAATCCTGCAAAACAACCTGTGCCCAGCGCAGGTACAGCGCACCACTATTCGTCGTTCTGCAGGTTGCCTAGATGACAGGCTCAAGCTTGCACACAGCCGATGATTACTGAAGTGGACTTTGTTTATTTCAGTGGCCCACTTTTTGTGTTCATAACTGTACATGAAGCCTACAGATGTCAAGAACAACTTTACTACATATTGTTTATAAATATGAGAAGAATCTATACCTTCATAAACCTAAAGCAAATGTTGGAAACTATATAAGGATATCGCAAATGGAGGCAACATTTTCGAAAGATTGCACACTAGACTGGAGCACTGAATTATTTAAAGTGGTTAAGTTTCGTCACTACAAACCAAGGATATCGCACCTAGAAGACATGGAAGGCAAGGCTATTCTAGGAGGTTTTTACGGCGAAGAAATTCAAGTAACCAAGTATCCAAACACGTATTTGGTCGAGAATGTATTAAAGAAGGAAGGAAATAAAGTGCTAGAGTAATAGCTGGGGTTCGATGCAAGTCACAACAGTTGGAATCGTCAATAATACATTATGTATAAATAATGTGAATTATTATGTATGATGGTATGAATACTTACATTTTATTTAAAACTGAATTTCTGTGTTATTATTAAAATACAAATGTTATTTTAATGGTAATGGTATAAAACTACTACTGTGGTGCCTTGAAGGCAGTCAATGATGATTGCATATGCAAACTTTGAACAAGTTGAAACACGAGGCAATGAAGTGGTCGGGGTAAGACATGCAGTCTCGTCATCTCGCCCTCGTGAGGAGCTGGACTGTCGAGCTTCCTAATGGCTTAGGTCTTTAAGCTGGACGATGCACAGCTCTCGTGCAAAGTCGCAAACCTTGACTCATGATCCACCCCTTCATGTGCAAGATGACACCAAGGCATTAAATGGACAACTTGGTGGCGCCTGTGGCCTTACCTAAGACTGGTGACGTAGATTGTGACCACATGAGTGGAGGGTAGAGTGGTCTTGCATTTCATTGGCTGGAGGGGAGGGGATTTCTGCTAGGAAATGTCTCCCGTGTACTTGTGACTTCAGTCTACATTAATATAGCGTGTAATACATATGTGGGACAGCGAGAACGACTGTGCTCTCGATAAGCTCCATGCTGTTGCCTTGGCAGGGGCCTCATCACCAACTCTGTCGCCTCCACCACCGCTGATTCGCCTGTAGCAGTATTAATATTGTCTCTGACGATGAAGTTTAAGTCTTTGGAATGTTTTAGCCAACCAAGCAGCCTACCGACACCACCGTACCTCCCTAGAAACGAGGAACAGTAGCAGGGGGACTTGTGATAGCGGTGTTAGCCTTTGGTGCCTAGGGTTGAGGAAGAGGAAGAGGACGATGGGGAGGAGGAGGATGGCTCCTTCCCTAACAGAGGTAAGAGAGAGGAGGAGGAAGATGATGTTGCTGGGGAGGAGGTGTGGCGAGAGCTCTTAGGGTTGCGGGCCCTGATTCGGGGTCAGCAGGAGGATATCGCGGACCTGCGGCTGCAACTGCAGGCCCAGCATGCAGTGGCAGAGATCCGTCACACCACCACCGCATGCTTCCAGGAAGAAGTCCTCGTCATCTTCCTAACATTTGTGGGGTGACAACCTGCCCAGTCGCCTCAAGAATTATAGAGTTTTTTGTATATAGCATAAATATTCTGTATATAGTGTTTTAATAAATGTGATATTTTTTAAAACTTACATTGTGTGTGTTGTGAGACATTATTCCATATATCTGTCATTATGTTTTCTTAAAGAGCATAAGATTCACTAGTCCTTGTACACTCAATCAACATTTTAACAGAACACTATAAGCAGAGTATTACATTATAATTAATTTCCAAAAATGGTTTTAAAATTATTAAAATTGAAATAATTATGAATGACGGTGGTGATAAATCACTGTGTATAACACTGTTGGAAACTCGCAATTTGTAGCATCTTAGATGTTGTTATGCTTGCCTACTAATCCAGGCGTCGACAGTTTGATGCTCTGCTTCAGTAGTCAGCTCTTTTAATATAATTATTAAAGTGTTAATAAGGGTGGTAGTAGTATGATTATGTTCTCTCTGGGACAGGATTCGGAGGGTGGCACAGTGTGGCACCACCCACCATGTTGTGATGTCACGGACCCGGCCGCCATGTTGAATGACCTTGGCCTTTAACCATGACTTTGAACTTGACCTTGAGTGTCAAATTAGCAAACATTTCCAAAATTTCGAAAATTACAAAAAAATTAAAAATTGTCAAAAAATTTCAAAATTCCGAAAAAATATTACCTCCATCTTGTTTCCGACCGCCATCTTGTTTCTGGCCGCCGTCTTGGTGTTTCTACCAAAAAATTTTCGATTTCGCATTTCATTATAACCCAGCACATATTGAATAAATAAAAATTTTAATAAAATTGTTTTTAAAAAAACTTTTTAATAAAATTCTTTTTAATAAAAAACTGTTAAAAACAGTAAAAACCTTTTTATATAAAATTTATTTAATTAAATCAACTTCCGACACGTCTTACCCGGACGAGCTCCATCGACACACTGACGCCTCCCCGCCACTTTTTACATGTATATATTAACTTATCACCCTCCCTCTACCACTACCCATTCCTTTATTTTAATTGGCTGTTAGTCACGTGATACATTTCCCCTCTACTTCACCCTACATTCCACTCACACTGACGTTCGTGTAATAGCACGCTCAAACTACTACACCCCCTCCACCCCCTCTCAAACTTTACCTCCACTTTCTTACACACCGACTAAACATTATTTCCTTTATAATTCTCACTACACAGCATGTCACCAGTGTCTTCACATAGCAGCTAGATGACTGTAAGTAGTAACAACCATCGGTTGAGACTACATATTGATCATCAATTTTAAAATTATAGTTTTTTTCAACATTGTAACTATAATTTCAAAAACTTTATTTGAATACCATTAATGAAAACTACTTAAACATTACTTATTTCTTAGCTATATCCAATCAATTCCCAATAAAATCAATCAATTATTAAAAAACTTTTTGATAAATATTTTTATTATACTTACAAAGACTTTATTTCCTACACAACTTCGTCGTCTACACTCACACTCCTACCAAATTAGCAACATTTCCTTCAATTTTCGATAAAAATCAGTCATTCGTTTTGAAAACAACATATTTATCAGGAAAGTTACATATGCAAGACTCTTCGACTACTTTTAAACATGGTGTACACCACCCCATCGAAGAAACTGACGTACAATTTCATATTCATACTACTTATGCTAATCACACCGTCCTATGCCCTCGCACTTACCATCGAATACCCCCTCACAACTCTACCTTCACTCTCCAACAGTCTTGTCAGAGCCTGTCAGAACTGTTTGTTACACTTCTACAGTACATATATGCAGATATGACTTTCTCTGTGCGTAGCGAGCAGTTACACATACATAGCATCTCGCAGCCATCCAAATATCATCATCCAATCTCGTATCACTGACCTTCTTCCATACCAGAGCAGTTACTTCAGATTCATACATTACTATTTTTTATTCTATCTTTACTTTTTACACGAAAAAAGTATTTAAATCGTAATAGTTATACTCGTCAAACACCCATGTTAATTAAAACACTCTTTTTCCTCCAGTCATTTCATGTTATTTACGTATAATATATAATCAACTACTTGTAAAACAAACACCGCACACCTTGAAAATATATTTAGACTTCACCTTAAAACATTCAAAATCATGTCCATGTATTGCTTCATTAAGCAACAGAAAAAGCTTAGTTTAGTGTTCTCATCTACTTCATGTCATCACAATGCAAAACTAAGGCCTCGTAACAGAAGCTTCTTCCATGCTTCGTTGACCCAGTCACATAGATTACCAATTTTGACAAGCAAGTCCCATGCGCCGTCATAGTCATTGTCATGTAGATAGTTATCACCGGCGAAGATATCGCCATCAGAGATAAAGCTACCGCAGTGCTAGTCGAAGTTGTTCAACACGAGCTCACAACACGTCATAACTTATTCACTGATGTAGATAAAATTCTGCTTCACTGCTTCAATTCCCACTAGTTACAGGAAATATCGAACACATACTGTTTTTTTTCTTCTGAAGTGCATTGTGGTCATAGGCAAGTTACAACGCACATAACCTGACACAAACATCTCTTATACATTCAATTTAATAAATACCATACAGTGGTACATGCTTCATCCTGTTCGCTTTCCTACAATGTGTGTCTTAATACGGTACCGGTTTAGTGTAATAGCACTCCAACCATACATTTTTTTTTTTTTTTTTTTTAACTCTGTGATTTTCCAACTCTTCTCAAGGTTATCGAACTGAATTTTCTTTCATACTATGATGTAATGTACGTTAGTCCTTGCTAATTTCATTTCAATATATGTCTTCAGACTACCTCAGAAAGCCAAGCACATCAGTACAATTACATTTTTATTATAAATATCTGTACAACCATAAATACTTTAGCTTCTCAACTTTCAACGTGTTCGTCATAATCATCTCGTCATATTCTTAATTTACTGATAGACGTATTAATACACCTGAACTCGCGCCCGCATTTCTCACACCCATAGTATAAAATAAACCAAACTCTCCTTATTCATATATGTTTTTCGCCTCATACCACCTACCCTACTATGTCAACATGTACTGTAAATTATGTCACAGAATCAACATACCTTGAAGTCATTGACAAATATTCAGGGCTGTTCTCATATGAAACAGAAGTTACGGATGACCTCACCATTAACACATCATTCGTAGTAGGTTCAATTTTCTCCTAAGTTCATTCCATCGTCGAATCTTGTTTCTTTCGAGGGAGAATATCATGATATATACTTATATGCTATACGTGCATACAGTCTACAGCCCTAACAGCAATATGCTGTACGACGCTGGTTTGTATTACATTTACTTATTCCTAGTTTCCATACAGTGATTCCACACGCAAATGTCTGGTAGCACTGGTGTCTAGAAGGTGTTGACGTCAATTCTCACAAAGTAAAACACGTTACGGTTACAATTTCCTTAAATGACGACGTATAGCTACAGAGAAGAGACCTTATCAACTACTAACCCGTATACCGTTGCTAGTTGTTGCTTTGTCCAATCCAGATATCCTAGTTACCTCACTGGTACATACTATGCATAATACTTTAATGTCATCCAATTTCATGCACACATACTGATATTTTTCCATTAATAAATGCTTGCGGTAAGATAACACACGAATATTTTCCATCTTCACTGGAGGTAATATTACCTTTTCACTATTGAAACATCACCTCTCCCAGACTACTGATATTCGTATACTTACTGCAGTTATTAATATAAGTTTTTTCCCTTTATCTTATATCCAGACTTGCAAACATATTTGTTAACGAATTTCATGTTTTATTTTAAAGTGCATTCATATATACATTTCACATTTTTTTGCTAGCACAAAAATATCGTTCTATAGATAAAGGAAAGCAACCCTTTGTAGTTCGAGTCTTGACTCTGTATTTTGTCTCGTAACGCAAACCAAGATACCAACATTTTTTTTCTCACCATAAATTACGTCTACGCTTTACTTTCTGAAAATACATCAGGCCTCTTACCGAAGTAACGGTAACGGTACAGCCAGTAGCATGTAACACTCTTCGTAGGGTAAGGATCCAGTAGTTAAGAGTTATTATCATTCAAGATGGAAGATCTCGTCCTGTATAGTTAATCATTTTTCGCCCTCAACAGACATCATATACGTTGCGGAACGTGTATGTAAACTTCATTATACTAATAAGCGAGAGTAAAAATGAATACATGTAAAGCTACAGGTCTTTTCTTCAATCGCTTTTGTACATAGTATGTAAATTTGAAACCAAATACATTATTTCATATATTTAAGAGTTTCTTCCATATGTATTTCAGTTCTAATACGTCTTTATTTCCTTTCATGTTCCTATCTCACAGTCAGACTAAAACCTTATCATTCTTCCAGCACTAAAGACTTTGATGTTGGTCGCTAACTAAATTCTCTCTCTCACCCTCACCATTCTTAACGATTCCATACGTGAAAATTATATAAACCTACTTACATGAACCAAAAATGTATTACTAATATACAGAACAGATATTTCTACTTTGCTCGTCTTAAATATACTCATTCCCTCCTTTCTACCATACATATCGTAGTTAGGCAAAAACAAAATTTCATGAAACTAATTACAGTACATCAAAAACGTAAGAAGAGTCTTCAGTATTTTGTCAATTTTAACATAACTATGATTAATTTTTACTTTGCACATTAATATCAGTGACCATCATATTTATATCCACCATGAATTACAAAAGTGCTTCCAAAATGCGATTTTTTACGTAATTTAATTCGTCAAGGTTATCAATTGCGGAAAAATAATATTTTTAAAAGATACTTATACGTATATTTGATTATTTTCAATAACATCATATTTTTTAAAAATTAAATCAGATCGAGCAAATTAAAATACATTTACTTTATTCGTGTGGAGACTGCTGGAAGCATGTGTGTTAGAGAGACAGAGAGAGCGAGAGAGAGAGAAAGACAGAGACAGAGACTGATCACACGACACCTACGCTGGTAAAGTATCAGGTAGGCTTAGGAAGGGAGGGGGGCCGGCGCGGCGTGCATGTGTCAACACACTCACAGAGCTACTTGCCAGCCAGTTAAATATCTGTAGTGGAGAATAATAAAACATATAACTTTGTGACTTTACAAGTCTATATTTTGCAAACGGTAGCTTCGAACTGAAAAATACAAACACTGTAGAATTTATTTTAAATTCTGAACAAGTAGCGTGCATTTTTTTTCCTGATGTGTCCACGGAGGTTCGAACTAATATCCCTCTTGGTAAAATTTGTGTTTAATATAGTGTAAAAATTTAAGCTTAACATGACTCATGGTTGAACACATACGATAAACTAATCAAAGCTTTCAGCCCCCTCCCATATGTTGGACTCAGTATTTTGCTAACTTTAGTAGGCTAATCCAATCTTGTCTTTCTAGCGAACTTGTCTTCAAATTCAACAAAAGTCTTGAATGTGTTAAGAAGATTGTCACACACATAGACCACTAATACGAAACAGTTATATTTCATACAACATAAGGCATTTCCCTCCTGCGAAGTCTTTTCTTATTCTTAAGTTCAACACTTTTTGTTTTTTAACTTACCTTCTACTATATAAATATCATTTTAATTCTTAATTAATTTTATTACCTACATATTCACCTTAACACTTGTTTCGTTTTTGGACATGGACAACAATAAAAAAAATACGAAGCGTTAAAGAACACGTCTATAATTAAGTTTCTGCTCGAAATCATGCCGAACTAACATACCTTCCATGCAGTTATCAGTACACATAGCCACAATACTTATCTTTATCTTCGTCTTCAATCGTTCATGTAACCATTTAGACCTATCAGTCAAATATCTATCTATCATACTGTTAAGCGCTACCTAGCACCATAACCCAGCGACACTTGTAATATTCGTTTACCTACTAAATAATCAAGATAGGTGATAGCTACAAACAGCTTATCATTTTAGATTGGTATGCATCAAAACATCCATATGTCTTAAGTAGTTTATCATCCATTCATATCAAACACTTCAATATTATCTCAACATTCATCAACTAACCGAGGCAGGTCACTTATTAATCTATTAGATACTTTACGTCAAGTAAATATAATCATATATTTCCAATGTTAAATCGGATAACCATACCACACGAATATATAAACTGCACTGCATAGTATGAAAGAAAATTCGGTTCGATAACCTTGAGAAGAGTTGGAAAATCACCGAGTTAAAAAAAATAAAATAAATGGTTGGAGTGCTATTACACTAAACCGGTACCGTATTAAGACACACGTTGTAGGAAAGCGAACAGGATGAAGCACATACCACTGTATGGTATTTATTAAACTGAATGAATAAGAGATGTTTGTGTCAGGTTATATGCGTTGTAACTTACCTATGACCACAACGCACTTCAGGAAAAAAAATAACAGTATGTGTTCGATATTTCCTGTAACTAGTGGGAATTGTAGCAATGAAGCAGAATTTTATCTACATCAGTGAATACGTTATGACGTGATGTGAGCTCGTGTTGAACAACTTCGACTAGCAATGCGGTAGCTTTATCTCTGATGGCGATATCTTCGCCGGTGATAACTATCTACATGACAATGACTATGACGGCGCATGGGACTTGCTTGTCAAAATTGGTAATCTATGTGACTGGGTCAACGAAGCATGGAAGAAGCTTCTGTTACGAGGCCTTAGTTTTGCATTGTGACGACATGAAGTTGATGAGAACACTAAAGTAAGATTTTTTTGTTGCTTAATCAAGTAATACATGGACATGATTTTGAATGTTTTAAGGTGAAGTCTAAATATATTTTCAAGGTGTGCGGTGTTTGTTTTACAAGTAGTTGATTATATATTATATGGAAATAATATGAAATGACTGGGGGGAAAAGAGTTTTTTAATTAACATGGGTGTTTGACGAGTATAACTATTACGATTTAAATACTTTTTTCGTGTTAAAAATAAAGATAGAATGAAAATAGTAATGTATGAATCTGAAGTAACTGCCCTTGTATAGAAGAAGGCCAGTGATACGAGATTGGATGATGTTATTTGGATGGCTGCGAAATGCCATGTATATGTAACTGCTCGCTACGCATAGAGAAAGTCATATCTGCATATATTTACTGTAGAAGAGTGTAACGAACAGTTCTGACAGGCTCTGACAGGACTGTTGGAGAGTGAAGGTAGAGTTGTGAGGGGGTATTCGATGGTAAGTGCGAGGGCGTAGGACGGTGTGATTAGCATAAGTAGTATGAATATGAAATTGTACGTCAGTTTCTTCGATGGGGTGGTGTACACCATGTTTAAAAGTAGTCGAAGAGTCTTGCATATGTAACTTTCGTGATAAATATGATTTTTTCAAAACGAATGACTGATTTTTATCGAAAATTGAAGGAAATGTTGCTAATTTGGTAGGAGTGTGAGTGTAGACGACGAAGTTGTGTAGGAAATAAAGTCTTTGTAAGTATAATAAAAATATTTATCAAAAAGTTTTTTAATAATTAATTAATTTTATTGGGAATTGGTTGGATATAGCTAAGAAATAAGTAATGTTTAAGTAGTTTCAATAATGGCATTCAAATAAAGTTTTTGAAATTATAGTTACAATGTTAAAAAAAACCCATAATTTTAAAATTGATGATCAATATTTAGTCTCAATCGATGGTTGTTACTACTTACGGTCATCTAGCTGCTATGTGAAGACACTGGTGACGTGCTGTGTAGTGAGAATTATAAAGGAAATAATGTTTAGTCGATGTGTAAGAAAGTGGTGGTAAAGTTTGAGAGGGGGAGGAGGGGGTGTAGTAGTTTGAGCGGGTTATAACACGAGCGTCAGTGTGAGGGGAAGGTAGGGGGAAGTAGGGGAAAATTATCACGTGACTAACAGCCAATTAAAATAAAGGAATGCATAGTGGTAGAGGAAGGGTGATAAGTAAATATATATGTAAAAAGTGGTGGGGCGCATCAGTGTGCCGATGGAGCTCGTCCGGGTAAGACGTGTCGGAAGTTGGTTTATTTAAATAATTTTTATATAAAAAGTTTTTTTAGTAGTTTTTTTATTGAATAGGTTTTTATAAAAAAGTATTTTATTAAAAAGTATTTTATTAAAAACAATTTTATTAAAAGTTTTATTTATTCAATATGTGCGGGGTTATAATGGAATGCAAAATCGAAAATTTTTTGGAAGAAACATCAAGATGTCGGCCAGAAACAAGATGGCGGTCGGAAACAAGATGGAGTTAATTTTTTTCGGATTTTTTTTCGGAATTTTGAAATTTTTTGACAATTTTGTAATTTTTTGAAATTTTCGAAATTTTGGAAAATTTTGGTAATATGACACTCAAGGTAAAGTTCAAGGTCACAGTTAAAGGTTAAGGTCATCCAACATGGTGGCCGGGGCCGTGACGTCACAACATGGCGGGTGGTGCCACACTGTGCCACCCACCGAATCCTGTCCCAGAAGGAACATAACCATACTACTGTTGATTGCACCATATACTAGTCCGAACATGCTCGGTTGTGAAGTATCACAATGGTCGAGACTTGTCTCTCTTGCTGCCTGGAGGCATGTTGAAAATTAATATAAAATTAATAACGACGATAAGTGGCGAAAATCATTCAATAATGGCGGTCGGGTAGAAGATGGCGCCCGAAAACAAGATGGTGGCCATAAAAAAGATGGCGGCAGGATACAAGATGGTGGCCAGAAACAAGACAACTGCCGAAATCAAGATGGTGGCCTGAACTCCTGTGCTCCTATGCCTACAGCCTGTGCCCCCCTGAGGAACTATACCTATCGACCATCAGTGTCTAGACACTTACTCATCGCATGGTCGCGAGACGAGGTAGACCAGTTAAATATAAGGAACAAAGGAAACTATTGAGTAAATTGAGTCTGTATCTTTTTACTGCCCTTCTCGCACCAGAACTTTAAATTCGGTAAAGATAATGGAACAGATTTCTCTTTCTGGCCGACACTTCGAGCGAATGTCGCCCTGTTTACTTGACATTGGGAGTGCGTTACCTGATACATCACGCATTTCACTGTTATAAACAAGAGCAGCATAAATTTTTTTCAGTTATTTTGTTTTTAAGAATGTATTGGATTCATTGTGAATAACTTTCTTGCTTTCGTCCCCCATATAACTTCAAATGAAAAACAAAATTCTCACTAGCCAATTTTTTAATGTTTCTGTTGCTTAGAAAACGCACACGATGTAGGAAAAATATTCCGTAGAGGTAACAGAGAAAAATATTAGTCTTCATATACAGGTTGTGGAAAATTGCCCTTACAGGCTATGAGGAATTGTAGTGGAGACCAAGACGATTAAGTGTAGCATAGGAACTCGTGTCCTGAAACATAAAATTTTACAGCTACAGACAAAATCATCACACATGTTGTTTTCGGCATGACTAATTAGGATAGTATTGACTATGGTAGTCCATACATGATTCTCAGATCACCTGATGTGCCATTAGACTACAAGTTTACATGCTAGTCAGTTGAGTTTGTGATCCGCCCTTAGATGTTTGTATCTGCAGTTGTGCTTGCCATCGTAGTTCATACTACAGTACAGTAGTAATCCTTCACTACAGTACACAATTCAAGGTGTACAAACTTCTTTGGTACTGTGTTGCTGTTATCCATGGAATCCACGTTTGCAGAATATGTGGACATGATGTTATTGTACAGCGAAGCTCGGTGCAATGGCAGGGCTGCTCGTCAGCTGTATGTGGAGCGTTATCAACACTGCCATACACCTTCGCACTCACTGTTTGCTATTGTGTACCTGCGGGCAACTGAAACGTGTACATTCACCCCCAGCAGCTCCATGGCGGCACCGTACACCTGAGTTTGACGAGGATGTACTCCATTTAGTGGAAGAGGATGCGACGACGAAAGCCAGACAGATAACAGGTAGACTTTCAGATTTTATGTACACTCAACACCCCACACATTTATTAACAATCAATGTTTACACATTTTATAACGTTTGCTGTGCAGGTAGACTGAATGTGGATCACACAGCTGTCTGGCGTGTTCTACTTGAGCAGCAGCAACACCCGTATCATCCCCAGATGGTACAGGCAATGCAGCCAGAGGATTTTGGACAACGAGCGAATTTTTGCAAATGGTTTTTACATTGTTGCATGGATGAGCCCAACTTTCCACGGTGGATCCTATTCACTTATGAAGCCCACTTCACCAGGGAAGGAGTTCACAATACTCACAACAGTTATGTGTTGACTGATGAAAACCCGCATGCTGCGCGCCCCCGTGGGTTTCAACACCGATACGGTCTCAATATTTGGCAGGGTTTCTTGACGGGCGTGTAATGAACCATACCTTCTTCCACAAGCGCTCACGGCTGACATGTACTTACAGTTCCTTGAAGGCGTACTCCGAGGTTTTTTGGAGGATGTGCCACTGCATGTGCGTCAGAACATGTGGTTTCAACGCGACGGTACACCAGTTCATTTTGCACTTGCGGTCCGACGTCATCTGGGCTACAGTGGATAGGTCGTGGTGGCTCGATAGCTTGGCCTCCACGTTCTCCCGACTTGACCCCGCTAGCTGTGGGGTCACAAGAAAATCATGATTTATGAGACCTCTGTGGAATCCGTGGAAGACCTACTAGCACGTGTGATGGCTGCAGCGGATGTTGGAGGACCGGAAATTGGTGATCGAGGATACCACAACATAGAGCCATGTGTGTTGCAGTATTTCGCGTGTTGCGGCAAAACGGTATGATTCCAGACACGAGTTCCTGTGCTAAATTTATTCGTCTTGGTCTTCACTACAAGTCCTAAAAACCTGTAAGGGTAATTTTGCCATATCCTGTACATTTTCGTTGACGTCTAGAGACATTAAAGACTCACAATAAAATTTTGAGAAGGATTTTTCTTTTTAAGTGATAAATGGAAGGAGAACAAAGTGCAAATATTTCTGTTTTCTAATTTTTTCAAACCTTTAGAAGGGTCTAAATGACGAAATAAATGTATCGTCCGATGCGCGTTTCGATGCTGTAGGAAATGCAAAAATTTAAGTTAAATGTTATCAATATGAAATTAGTGGAATTTCGGCCAAACTGCGCGAGATGGTTGCCGTCATTAGCTTTCTCTAGTTTGTAGGGTTTTCATAACTGTCATTTTGCGGCTGTCTTTTAGAAATTTGGTTTGGTTATATAATGTTCAGGATATTGCTAGTAGTTGTAGCATTTCGGTATCATAAATAGTATTTTGTAATAAATTTTTTCAGATTTTTTCTTTCTTATTTTTGTATTCTTAATGTGAAAAACACGGGCATTAATTTTTACACTTCATAGTTCGCAACTAATGGTTTCAGTGATAATGCTCGTGAGTAAAACTGAGCGAGGCCCATTGATCCGCTCCCTCTTCCTGTTTTCATGTAAGAAGTGGTCTTTGGAGGCTTAGCATTTTAACAACCTACAGATTCTAAAGTTTGGCACTCCTTATTGTGAAAGGCAAGAAACTTTCAATACAGGAGCAGAGATTTTAGCGACACACAGCTTCCATTTTGGTCGCAAAACACTGCCCAGCTTCTTCTCAAGCAAATGGATAAGAGAAGTGTCCCAGTACTGCACTAGAAATTCCAGCGCCTTAAGTGCAGTAATATTGTGACAGTTGTCAAATGCTACAATAAAGCAATCGGTGAATTCACACCGACTACTGGTACCTGCAATGTTGAATCCAGATGTTGTGCCTTGCCAAATCGATTATTCTCATAACGCTGGTCCAATATTTCCCATATGACCACGTAATTCTCATTACTAAGTGGTAATGCTTGAATTAAAAGGAGGGGTGCCCGTTCCCACACAGTGATGACTTAAGGCATGCAAGGTGTTATTCATTTGTCAACAGAGATTGATCACCTACAAGTGTGGTAAAAATATTAGAGAAGCTGGTCTAAGCTTTGACGTCACCATTGAGTGTTGGAAGTCTGATTTTTGGGAACACAATGTGTGATGTGTCAGGGCCGTGAAGGACTAATGACCCGACAGAATTGCTTGTATTGCTCCTGTTACCTGCCTACAATTCAGCCAACACCTGGTAATAGTGTCCATCAATGATTGCCAGTCCATGTGTTGGACACGGTAAAATTCTGAGTCACCTCCATAGTCTAAGCCTAATTGGAGACTATCTTGCTCAAAATGCATACGTAACTGTAGCAGATCTAGACACGTCTCCCAAATGAGATAACTTCTGGAGCCTCAGACTGTACCTACACTGCTAACGGTAAAGCACGAGGTAATCTGTCTTCAGTGCGCTCCAATCGGAGCAGATATAGTAGTTTTTCGACACACGTGTTGGCAGATGCAAGCTACTTCAAGACTGGAATGTAAAAGTACTAAAGTGGCTTACAGTGGTACGTAGCACGAAGTAGTCATCTGTCACAGATTCGGGAACGTTAGCTACGTAACTGTTCTAGGTCACAAGGCTGGCGACATATACTGGAAGCGAAACTAGCTAAACGTAGCTATAGTAATTGGCTTAACAGTTACAAGTTTACTGGAAGTCACAGATTCAATGTGTTGTAGTTAATGACGATCTAGTGAGCATAGCGGAGCAAAAATAACAATTTTCCGCTGTATGCATTTAATCAAAAGATTCACACGCATACATCATGCAAAAAAACTGAAATTGAATGTCGGGCATATGACTATGGCTAGGGACCTGTTTATTCGCGAAAATATTTTGCACCAGTTTGTTTCAGTGCAGTTCTCCTTCATGGTTATTGGCAGCGTGTCTGTGTGAAGAGCCGTATCTCATTTGACTGAGCTAATTACAAAAACTTTTCTGCAGCTCCACACGTCTGTGATTTGCCGGTATATTCTCAAGGCTGGTGACAGTTATAATATCCAATACTGACCACGAAGCAGAACTGCAGATTTGCACGTAAGGCATGGAAACAAAGCGAGGCAAAATTCTTTTCGCGAAAAACCAGGGTCCGTAGTAATGGCTGCTGTGAAGAATATTGTTACTACATTCATAGCGATGGTTCGGAGGATCAGAAGCTCTAGACTGGAGAACTAATATGTTTGTAGTGTGCTTTCTAAGTGATTTTACCACAGCCACTTATATACATACAAAAATGTTCCTAAAACAAAGAGCAAGAAGTATAAAAATATTAATGAAACGTTGAATAGAGTTAGGTATCATGACAATGCGTCCATCAATATTAACCAATACTTAACATATATTAATTCCTGTAATAAAAAGAGAACTAAATTATAAATAGAACCAAATTTGGCACTCACTGGTGATCGAGCGCACTGGATGCGTTAGTCGGGAAAATAATATAGCAGACAAATATTTATTTAGAGTAATTTTTTTCTCTCAATAATTTTTATAATTCTTGTGAACGGCCATGAGAAAACCAGTCTGCTGTGCTGCCATCTTTGGGCGAGTTTCGCAAAACCCCTCCCACCCCTCGAATTATCGGCCAATCACAGATGCCTTGAACTCGCCTATTGGCTAATGAGGGTTCCACAGCCTGGGTCACCAAGGCGAGTCGGATTCGATTCCCGGTGGGGTCAGTCCTAGGATTTTCGCATTTGGGAATCGTGCCAGACCATGCCGCGGGTTTTCTCTCATTCCTGTGCTGCTCCATACTCACATCACGTCATACTCCACCAGCTCTAAGATCTCGATGTTTAAAGTGCTGACCAGATATCTCACGCTCTCTCACTCTCAGCCTGGAAACAGCCACAGACACTACAGCTGCGAGATATCGTCGCAAACTGCAAGCTATTGACTGCTACTTTCACTTGAAAGATTTCATTTATTTTATGGTAACCGTGTCATATTGTACACGACGTAGGAATAATAATCACATACATAAACTGTATTTTTGTCGCTAATAGGAGAATGTTTGGTCTCTTTTTGTAGATTAAGCCACGCAGTCGTCATGATATGTCAGACGTCACTTTAGTACAGATTTTATTCGGAGTAAAACGCATTTTATTTCTGGGCTAAGGAACTACTTTACACATTTAAAATCTTTGGAGTTTGAGCCATCCCTGTTATTACCGCATAAACTACGTTATTGAATGCAATTTTACGACCTGAATATATGTTGGTGTAGTTTGTGAGTTACGTACAATAAAATGTTCTGTATGGTGATGTCTCATGGACATCAACATTGTGGTTCAAGTTTTCACAGAGCTAAACAGCTGCTCTTTTTATTTACATTTTTCTCAAACTGTGCAGACTAAAAAAAGGTATGTATTTTACCGATGTCCATTATAATAAACGCATTTTGAAATAAAAATAAAATATGCATTTTCCTATTATGTTCATTATTTTTACCTATATGCGATAGTGGTGAGTATCGATTATGTTGTGTTTTTTTTAAATAAGTATTTTTTAACAAACTACATACGTAAAAATATGTAGTATAATTACCTGAATTAGTTTTATGTTAATAGAAAATATTTGTAGATTTCTAAGTTTGGTATTCAATTCACACCAAAAAATTACTGTAGGCCTGCTTTTTAAGTTTTACAAGTTTTTTTCCCTAGCGATATTCGTACGCTGAAGCTTTATACTCAACAACGAATGCTTGTCATCCGCCCACCGCTTCACTGTCTAGGTGGTGACAGTAACATTACAAAAATAGATGTGGTCTTTCATTTATTTCAAACAATTGCAAATAACTCGAAAAAAAATTAACCAAATGGTTTTTAAAAATGTCAGACTGTGTACAGTGATACGATACACAATTTAGCCAGAGCGTTTTTTGAAATAACTTACCGTTTACTAGCAAATAATTATTTTGCTTCATTTTGATTTATTTTTACAACGAAGTATGTGATATCTCAGGGGCGAAAATCTAAAAATCCGTTTGGTGTATTGCAACAGAACAATTAAGATACAAACAATGATATATTAGTGTTAGTAATATAAGAAGGAATTTTTGATACATGTATTAGTTTGCGTTAAAAAATAAATATTTTCGAAACCACTGCAAAACTAACGAGCGAGGCTTTAATAGAGATAGTTTACTGCAACGAGAAATGTCATGTTTTATTCAAATATATTTCACACACTAGATGATGATGAATAGTTGTAACTTGTACACGATTCTGAGTTACTATTTCCTTACATCATTAAGTATTAAATATATTTATATATAACTGCATACATGATACTGACTATCTTGTGTACGAGTAAACGTACTGTAGTTTTCGCAATATTTTTCGTCACCAGTTTTTCAGAATATCGCTAAGGAATTGTATAAATACAAGGCCAATTGAATATGTATGTATGTATGTATGTATATATATATATATATATATATATATATATATATATATATATATATGTATGTATATATATACAGTGGAATCTCACTATAACAACAACTGTAAATGGCAACAAAAACTGTCTTTATAGCGGATTGTTGTTATATCCAAATAATTTTACATGTATTACGGAGATATGGTAAATTATAAAGCTGTTGTTATAGGACAGATAATGTTATAAACCATACTCTTTATAACGAGATTTCATGGTATATTTAAAAAAAATTAACACTTCCAGGTTTATTACATTACAAAATCAAACTCTTCAGCTGAGCCACTCAACACTTTACATGCAAGCTAGTCTAAACAAGTATTGTAGTTTCGCAGGTGCCAGTATGTATGCATGTAAAGTAGAGTTTTAAATTTTGGTAATTTTATAGAAATAGTTTCCTTGAAATAAGAACACTTTTTTATATTTTTAAATGCTCTTGAATGAAAAAAAAACAGTAATAAACGTCCCAATCGTACTACGATTTTTTCTTACAGCTATTAGGTTATTATACTGATATATACATATATATATATATTTAAGCTAAACCAGAAATGATCATAACATACCTACATATCTATAAGCTAATCAACTATTTTTAGTCAGAAATGATCAAAACATACCGTATACCAGCATGTAGGGGAATACCAACGTAATTAAAGTATTTGATTAAAGTATCTAACACGTTTATTTAACTTCCCGAAAAGTGTGATTGGTTCATTCCCATAATTGTTCAGTAAAAGAAAATTTTGACAATTTATTAAGTCACGGCCAACACGACTACATACGACCTGTTAAATTCTATTGCGAATCAGTACATCTACAAACGTACTTTCTATATTTAAGCCAACCCTTAATTACACGTCACTCAGTCCTTATGTTTTTAATTGTGAACCCAGCCACAGAGTGCCAATTCGGTCTGGTCGAATACGAGGCGCGCTAATGGTTCCAGGTTACCGTTTCTTTAAATTGTTCGACTTTCGGCCTCGTGATTGAACTAGACGTATACGAGAGCTAATCCAGTTTAGGTCCTCCGGTTCTAAATTAAATAAATGTCGCTGTATTACTGCGTCACACTTGTATCTGATTGGCTCAATTTGTACTGCGCACCGATGTACTACTTGCAACCAACCAAACTGCGTACAGTGAGTATCATGGTAACCATCAACGAAGGATCAAAAATCAATAAAAATTATATTGTGTTCAAATTACAATAATCGTTTACAAATACTTTACATGTGTTATGAACCACATTTTTCCGACTTGTCAGTCCTTTATCCGACGACTTGGAACTATGGTGAAACTATTAGTAAAAACTTCTTCGCAAAGCAAAACCGTGAATCGTGTATCCTGTGTACTGGCATGTATCCAGCCGGTCGAGACTACAAGTATGAAGTAGAAATAGCTAGACCAGGAACCGGACCCGTCTGGAAAATATCCGGACTACACCATTAACAACTTGTATTCAACCTTCAGGCAGAAAACTGAACTAGTGGGTAAGTGTGCTTCGTCATGCAACGCTATCTAGTTTGTTGTCGCCAAATTGCTGATTCTTCACTAAAAAACTTTTCGAGATATCGAACTTGTACTGCAACCTAACGCACAAAGTTTGAACATCAAGTTGCAGTGCAACTGAGCAGAAATATCTTGTAGCCATTTCACTTACAAGAAGTTGAAACGATTCTCATAAAAATATTTGCCTTAAGTAATTTCGCCTGAATTAGTTTTGCCTAAAAGTCGTTTTGTCTAAAGCAGTTTGGCTTAAAGTCATTTTGCCTAAAGGTCGTTTCTCCTAATTTAATTTTACTCACTTCGTTTCGCCTAAAGTAGTTTTGCCTAAGTTTCACCTAAAATGCAAGTGCATGTATTAAAATTTAAAAAATTCGTTTTGCATAAAGCAATTGTGCCTAAAAATTGTTTTGCCTAAATTCTTTTTGCCTAATGTCGTTTGGCTTAAAATCGTTTTGCCTAAAGTCGTTTCGCCTAATCTTTAGACAAAACTATTTTAGGCAAACCAATTGTATCAGAAGACAGCCAGTTTTAAGTAGAATTATACCTTCGGATAAAAGTAATATACGTTTGCATGCATCGGATAAAACTGAAGTATTTTAACAATTCCATTAAACTTGTGTGATAAAAGCAGCAAGTAATATAAGTTACCAAAGTAAATATAACTGTGCAATAATGATATGAATTAACCAGAGGCACTTGTAAAAAACTATAAGCTTTGTAAATTTATATCAACACATGTATGATTACATTTACATGTGGATATAAACACACGCAGGTAGCATGCATTGTTACAATAATGTGGGTGTCCGTAATTTAATTGCTGCAGTAATGAATTACACTCAAATTGTAAATAAAATATTAGAAAAAAATAACAGTACAGTTTATGCTACATAGTAATTGTAACTTGAAACTTTTACCATACATAATTAGTAGTGATGTGTATATTATTTTTACATAGTTCAAGTATATTTATCATTGATTATACTTGCAGGAATAGAATTCATTAACTTGTGCTAGAATAATAGTAATACTATTATTTTAGCACAAGTTAATGAATTACATAAAATGTGTAAAATTAAAAAGTTATATTTTACTGTATTAGTGCAGCAAAAATACCACTGATGACTTGAATTAGCAAGTACAGTTATATTGTTACTACTTAAAACAATCACTTTGCTAAGTCTGTAGGGAAAAATATGTTTTACTTTATGGAAGCTCTCCAACCGATTCCAAATCTTTAAAATAGAAACTAATGTGAGGGTTCCTTAAGTCTTTCAAAATTAATTAACATTACCGCTCTACAACTTAACTTAGTTATTTAGAGAAAATGAAACAGAACCCAATGCAAACATGTAGTTTTTATAAGCCGGGTTTGAGATATTTTGAAGTGAACATGGGGAAAAAATGTTATGTTTGGGGATTTGACAGTCCATTCATTCTTACGCACATCATTCAGAAATTGGATATTAGTAATCGAACTGCTAGCACAATTACAAAACCCTACACTACTAGTGCTGGCGGGAACAAAGCCATTGCAGTGGCGTGGCAGGCCTAACTCGAAGGGCCGTGAGCTACGTCACGCCCGCGTCCCTCGCCCCTCAATCCCTCAACAACATGGCTCTTCTTGGGTCAACCTCTCCTCTACAGACCTTGGACGCCACCAAGATGTTTTCACCAGTCTCTCTCTACAAGCATAGCACCTTCTTGTAGCACGACCAATAGCGAACTCTCCTAAATATATATATATTGTCGGCAAAACAGTTGGGGAATCACCGCATTTCCAGGGTCAAAAAATAGGCATTACATCATGCCTCGGACCTGACTTGAGTCTCCTAGGGTAAAAGAGGAGTTGGAAAAGGTCTCTATGATGTAGTTCGTTGGGAATTCCACCATGAGGCAGCCCGGTTTGTGAATCATGGTTTAGTCCCTAAGGAGTTTCGACACAGCTTCCAACCACCCGGCCCTCATACTCAGCATGCAACAATATGTGACTTTCGGCATCTACTATCACTATATTGACTGAAAAACACCAGCAAACTGACTGTGACATCTGGAAAATTGAAGTTTTTATGTAGAAAATTTACCTTCTAATAGCACATCCAATGGGAGTGTACCTTGTGGCATTGAGTGATTACAGATTTATTTTTGTAATTTGTTTCTGATGATAGTTTTACGATGTTTGGTGTACTTCATATGCATTTTGGCAAAATTTTAGTAATATAATATTTTGTTTTAGTGGTTTCAATTTCAGAAAAGGAAAGGAACACAGTTAAATAGTTCAGAAAGTCTAGAAGTCAGTTAGGCAGTAATAAATAGTATTATGGCCAGTTGGCCTTGTGTAGAGGTGTCATTTTTTAAAATGTTTTTTCCATTGTTTTCTTCCTGTGTTGGTTTTGTGTCGTTTCGTGTGACTGCGCAATATTTTTCAGTTAGTTTTTAGTGGGGTCAAGTAGTATATATTGGTATGTTCTGGGACAATGGGATCTGGGATAGGAGCGTAGGAGCCACTGATGATGTCACTGCCGCTATCTTGAATGATGTAATTTCCCCGTTTTTACCTCAAAATTTCACCTTTTTCCCTCAAAATTTCCCGAATTTCCCTCAACATTTTGCCGGAAAAATAAAAAAATTCTCAAAAACACCATATTGCTCAATCAGGCTGGAGGAGGCTGAAAAGAAGCAATAAGAAGACTGAATGAGCAATATCTCTCATCGGAAATTATTTTTCCAGCATCCATCTTGTCCGCGATACCTAGCGTCAATTGTTTTACTTAAATGTAGGCAACCTTCTTGAACGGGTTTCCTCCGAGTCTTTCGAAATTTTTTCTAATTCGCATTCCTACCATCCACCACTCATACCTCATACAGACAATATTTTTTTCGATTAAATTAAAAAAATAACCAACAATATATGACAAGATGGGGCTTCCTTACTGCCCCAACATACTTTACACTCAAGTCACTGACAGACACATCCCCCTCCCTTCATTATCGCCAACCTGTTTTGACCTTCACCTTTCTTCCCAAGTCACTACATGCATGCGAATCACGCGCTCATCCCGTGACACTCCTCCCCTCCATACCATGATGTCATCCTGTACCACCTTCCCCTCCACGCCGAGACAGCACATACATGTGTCGCAGTATGGCGCAATACTAAAGGACTTTGGTGCTGGGTCTTTGCACCAGGAGAGCTAGTAACTACACCAATCTTCTTGGTTCCAGTGTCGTCAGCTAGATAGCGTTAGTGTTGTAAGTACTAATAGTTCAGTCCGTCTCCATTTCCAAGTATCACCGTTAGGAGCGCTACCACACCTAACCTAACTTAACCTGACCTGTCCTTCTAACAAGTCACATTTCTAGCTTTGTCTCTGATCTTCCTTTAAGCAAACACTTATTTTCCCTTGTATGTCTGTCTTGTATTACTTTTTTTTAACTCGTGTACTGCTTTAAAGTACTTTTATCACTCCCTCCACACCTCTGCTCTCTCTCCCTCCATAATGCTTCTCTCTCTTTCTCCACCCTCAATTCTCTCCACCATCCTCTCTCTCTCTCCCTCTCCCACCACCCTCCTCTCCATCCACCCTCCTCTTCTCTCTCTTACTCAACCATCTTCATCTCTCTCCACCCTCCTCTCTCTCTCCACCTCCTTCGTTCTCCTTCACAGACATCACATTTTGCTGTTTAGATTTCTGAGTTAAGCCTCCAAAGCCTTTTTTTTTTTCGTTTCTTTAATATTATGTTTTTTATCTAATTTCTTGTAAGTTGAACTTTTAGTATGCGCTTTCTAGTGTCGCACAGTACCTAATGATACTTTGGTTTAAGTAATTTTCTTGTATGTAGATAATTGTGTACAGTATGTTATTTATTTGATTTTTTTTGTTTGTCTCTAACCTGACCTAACTTAACCTAACCAAACATGTCCTTCTAACAAGTCTCATGTCTAACCATGTCTCTGTTCTTCCTTTAACCTAACACATGTTTTCCCTTGTATGTATGTCTTATACTACTTTTTTAACATGTTTATATCACATTTTTTTTTTTGCTTTATGGATTAACATGTGCTCTCTATCTCTCTCTTCACCTTCCCCTTCTAACGCTTTCCAAACTTCTCTCTCTCCTTCCCCTCCACCTCTCTCCACCTTTCTCTCTCGCTCACACCAGTAACCTCTCTCTCGATCCACTCTCATTACTCCCTCCCCTCCGCCTCTCACCACCTTTATCTCTCACACCACTAACCTCTCTCTCGCTCCACTCTCATCTCTCCCTCACCTCCGCCTCTCTCCACCTTTCTTTCTCACACCACTAACCTCTCTCTCGATCCACTCTCATCTCTCCCTCCCTTTCCTCATCTCTCTCCCTCTCAGGTTTTACATGTCGGTTTTCTATGTTAGACTTTAAAAGACTGTTTTGTTCGTTTAAATATGTAGCTTTAGGATATTTTTCTTGTACGTTGACCTTTTGGTGTGAGATTTCTAGTGTTCCAGAGTAACGTTTAGTGCTTTGGTATTCCCTTGTACGTAGATGATTGAGTTCAATATGCTGTTTATTTGATTTTTCGACTGTAACTAGAACTTTGAAATACTATTCGTGTTAAACTTCTACTGATTTTTTTTTCTGAATCTAAAACATCTGAGGTTTTTCAATAGGTGTCAGAACTATTGTATAGATAACATTCTCGAGCTGTTGTGAGACATCGGGTCTACTGTATATATGTAACTGTCCTCAGCGATGCAGTGATGTTCCTTAACCAGTTTCCCGATATAATCTTAGGGAGTATCGTGATTTCTTCGCTAACCTTCTCGTCACTACTAATTCTTTTAGCAGCTAGTAGTGTAACAAGCCTCTCTTCATTGTAGTCTTTTAGCAGTATAGGCGTTGCTTTAGGCACTAAACTTTGTCAGATAATATCGTTTAAGTTTATTGTGCTGATCTTCTCAGTGTAGTCAGGATGTATGACACTGTCGGGAGGGATATAATGAACACGACTTACCATTAGCCAGAGTATTATTTGGTAGAGGGTTCACTCCATCTTCGAACATACATCACATGTCATCTAGTCTATTAAGCGCCAGTTTGTTGCTACACTCGGGATATAGATGCGTCATCCATAATCAGATTTTATATACAGTTACTCACATAACCTTCTCTATGTTCAGAGCCTTGATGTAGTCCTCAAAGTAAATTTTCTTTTTTATCACACATTTTTGGAGTCCGTTTTGCATTTTTACATACATTCTCACAGTACCTGTACGCGTATATCTTTACACACACCCTTCAAACATGTCCACACACATGTTCCCACACCCACCGCCCATGTCTCTACACTCTTCACAAACATTCACTTACACACCTATGTACACTCCTTACACAACTAAACATACTCTTCACACATCTATGTAAGCATCTAACATAGCACTGCAGGCACTTCACAAAGCACTGCAGGGCCCGCACACATATCCACAAACTCGTACATAGTACCACAGGCTCCACACAAGACTATGCATTCCCCATACAAAACTACGCCCTCTACAAAAATATCACTAATGACGTGAATGACTCCTCGCAAATACCTGATGTCCCCACACCCTTCAAACATGTTCCCTCACCCTCCGGCCCATGTCTCTACACTCTTCACAAACATTCC
>PNEQ01005592.1:0-33083 GCA_003012365.1 Medauroidea extradentata
ATATATATATATATATATATATATATATATATATATATATATATATATATATATGTATATGTATATGTATGTATGTATATATATATATATATACACACACACACACACACACACACACACACACATATACATGTGCCTAATTAGTTACTCCTAAATGTGTAGCCAATATTCTACCTGTACCACTGTGTAACCCTCACTCTATAAATGTAGGGCTTACACGCATAAAAGGGCCTAAACAAGGACAAAGTGGAAACAACTTTACAAATGCTTACCAACATCTTCAGCAAGTCGAAATGGCTGTATATCCCTGCAGCTCATTTCCCCAATCAGTCGTGTTATCTTCACAGCTTTGAGACTAATAGCAGGGAGTTCAGCTTTTTGACGTGACAACGTCTTATAATTCGATAGAGCCGGCTGCACGCACGAAAAAACATGACTGATGCGGCGTTACCTCGCTCTGAGGCGTTCCATGTAATGCTTGAAGTCTAAGCGAGAGCGCGGAACGAGCGACAAAGAAGTACAATCGGCCTTTGCGTTCGGCAGCGTTCGACATCCGTCTCTCTCCTACTTGAGTGAGCGATGCGTCTGGGTGGAGTAAAAACTATTAAATTGTAAAAAAAAAATTGACATAATTGTATTTATGCGTACAAATAAATATAACTTGATCAATTTCATTGTGATTTCCAATTACTTCCTTCTCTATATACATCCAAATCTATAAAACAAATGAAATTAAAATTTTCTTTTGAAAAATGATACCATTCCATCAGTATTTTCTTAAGACGTTGTCACGTTCAACTATCGTCAGTAAACCGACTTTACAGACAACCAAATTTTTTTTGTTGAACATTCCCTAAATACAAGGTTGGTAGACATTCTTTCTTGTAAGTGCACATTGAGCACTCCCTGTAGGTTGTGTTGGGGCAATATTTTCATTGCTTGTAGAAGCATTACTTTCTGTGCTTGTTCCAATTATTGGTGTTGCTCCAAGAGATACTTGTAGTTGGTGTGGCAGGTCGCAGGTCTTTACGCGACTGTTTCCCTATTTCATTGCCGTGAAATGTTTATAAATGTCTTAGATAAATTTGTTGCACGCGACTACTAGCGCCATTGCTTCGCATTCCACAGCAGTGTTTACATAACCCAACTACTGAACGACCCAGAGTTACGATAATAGAGATATAGTAAACAGAAAATATATTTTAAGAAACAACGAAAAATAACTGTGCTAACATAACATGAAATTGTTTTCCAGAGAACATACATTGAAGGTTGATGCAGGTAACGAGATGTTCGTGTTTCCACTTTGTTGAGAACGCATGCACAGCCAGTATGGGCCACTGTTCACCATTAATGTTTGTAGTTAATTTACTGAATGATTTAACAGTTAAAAGTTGTTTTGATGGAAGACAAATATTTCTGGGGGGGAGAGGGGAATGGTGGTGCTAAAACATTCTTTGCAAACGCTTATTAACAACTTCTAAACAATTCAACTGCCAAAATCTGCATTTTCAAAATAAACAAGACGTTAAGTAATGTTATCGCAAAATTATTGTAATGTTCAATGCAAAAGTTTGCAGTGGGTTTGTTTTGTGTGTGCAAATTTTGCAGTGCGTATTTATCCACAAAATTACGAAGACCACTAATCGGCTGTGTTTTGTCTATCGTGTTGTTTGGCAAATTAAGCAAAATCTGCAGATTATAATGTTTGGTAATAGGCATCGGTTCAGCTGTACTAAAGCTAGACATACATGGCCCACCTTGGTTTGTCTCTTTCTTTCAGCTGTCCTAACAGACTCATCCCAAGACAAAAATAGAGTAGCTTACCACAGTTCCTACCCTCCCCCTGATACACTATGTACAATACTTCAACAATGCAACTACTCTCCCGCAAGGATTTATTGCTCCTTGCTTACATATATGGGTGCATGTAGTGTGTTAAAATTATAATTTTTAAGTTGTGTACAGTAAATGTGTAGCCTTTCTCTCTTTCTCATGTACGAGTGTCCGGGCAACATACAATTTAAGTGCTATCGGGCAAGCCTCTTCTACCACTTGTCAACCATCCACACAATCTAGGCCCAAGCGACAGAGCAGTGGGCTGATGCGCCCGGACACGACGCCGAGGATCTTAGGTGCTCACCTGGAGAATTTTGGGTTTTATGTAGCCGATGTCATAGCTGTGGGGCTAGACAGTATTTCTCATGTTTAAAATCCAAGAATCGGTCCATCGTTTTCTTACGTGTCTTTTATTTTTCTCCTCTGAAAGAAAGTTATGTTACATACTGCAGAAGATGGATGCAGACTATGCACAAATTTTTTTAAAAACTTTTTTTTAAGGCATCTTCAGACATGTTTTTGGCTCATGTATTGTTTAAATACTAATGCAAAACACTTCAAACAGGAACATGATACATAAAAACAAAAAAAAAACAAAAAAACTAGGGTTTTAGCAGTGATTGTTACAGCAGAGCGGGGAGGGGAAATAGTAAAGGGAGAGGTGCAATTATGGAGGAACGGCCAGTTAGAAACACTCTCTCTTCTCTTGCCAACTACAGTAGAACCTCGATTTAATGAAATGACACGGAACTCTAAATGTTCACTCTAAATTGATGTTTCTTTTAATCCGTCTGCATATTTTTAACCCCCCCCCCCCTTACAAAAGGGCATGTTTTGTCGGAATTAAAGTTACTTTTAAAAATGTCTGTTGGCTCAAAACAATAACAAAACGCATTTACCATATACAGGTAAGCCACAGCCGTGAAATAAAAATAAACTGGTGAAAAAACCTCAAAAACGTCCAGTAGCAACGAAATGTTGAGTTAGGCCGCCCGCGCGAACAACACGCCGGAAGTGATAACTAACACCGCCGAGTCGTCAATCTTTCCGTCTCTCTCCTACCCGCGCCAACAAAATTCAGGAAATTCCCATAAAAATTGTTTTTAAAAAAATGCAGTAAAAACTTTATAAACAGTTTGCGAGACAAGAGCAAAATAATAATTAAATACGCGCTGTGGTGGCGGCCATTGTATCTTGTACGCAGTCGCCCTCATGAAACAAATTCGTTGGCCTACTCGCTAAAAAGTGTTTTCTAGCATCATCAGAAAAACAAATTATTTACGTTTACTGTTGTAAATTCGCTGGTTTTATCACATGACGCAACTGTAAATATTCACGCTAGACATCACTGTATTCTATCGGTAACAGAATTAATCAACAGGGAATGCTGCACTGCAGCACATTCTAACAGGTTGCGAAGCACTATCTGTGAATTAATTCCTGTACTGTCCACCTCCGCGCTGAGGAGACTGGATACCTAGATACTCGTTTACTAGCCTGCGGCTAGGATGATTTAGGCGCATACTTATCTCAAAATGACTCCCGCTGCTAAAGTTTTCACAATTTTTTTTTTCCTCTCCTCATCCCTCAGTGGATGATTTAAGCATACCTACAGAGAAATAAGTGTATACTGCGACCAGTGCTAGTATATTTAATAGACTAACATTACAATTAATATTCCACTTTATCAAAGTCATTTAGTTACTGTATTTAATACTTTTTTTTTTATGAAGGTTCCTGAAAATCATTTCATTAAATCGCTGTTTTTGGTCATTCCCGAGTTTGTTAAATCAGGGCTTTACTCTATAACTGTGCCTTCTTTTTTTCCTCTATTGTCTATTTTCAGTGTAAAGTGCGCACCTCAGAATTTTTATCGTTTGTTTTGGAATAAAAGTGCACACTAGAAAATACGGTACGTACACCAACTCTGCAAAAACAAGAGAGACAATATGCACAAGTTAAAGGTTCATCTCGTACATGGTTTGTTAATACCACGTGTCTAAAAAAAAAAAAAAAAAAACTAGGCCAATACTGTAGTTATGTGCATTTCAAACTAAATACTTTGGAAACGATTATGTCTCTATACATAACTCTAGTAAAGACATTTCAGTCTTTGTCGTTTTGAAGTTTAATTAAAACACAAGTATCATAGCAATGCAGGTAATCCACAGCCTGTGCTTGAACAGTAATGCGTACACACAAGTAATCATAGCACCAAGTGTTGTATGTGAACCCACAAAACTCTGAACTGCACATCAGTCAAACATAGCTGGCCAGCAGTGCTGAGCACAAGTGTTTGCACGCGTTGTTCATCGAGACAACACCTATCACAGCCATACTGCCACTGTACAGGGACTGTGGAACGTACTTTCCAGTCTCGATGAGCAAGAGGTCAGAAACCCTGCCAGTCGGATGCTTCACTTTCATCTTCTTGTAGGACGGCGATACACTTCACGCCATTCTTCAGTAGCGGAGTTCCCTTGTTCTTACCTGCAAGAAAACAAATATAGTATTGTGGTGATTGGGTTCATGGGTGGCGGAACCAGTCGTCAGAGGGGACAATGACCCCTTGATTATAAGGGTCATGTTCTCAAAAGACATACTGTACTACATAATCACAAGCACTTTTTCACCTGAATGTTGACAACTTTTAGGTAGATAATAACCAACTGAACACATGTACTGAATCTAAAGCTGTAAAATGTGTGTAAGTTTTTTTTTCTTGACCGCCTAACGACGAACACCTTCTGCCACCCCTGAATGGATTCCATCCTAGCAGCAGACTGACAGCTTAACATACTTGAAAATACAGGCCGCATCTCAATAAACACAATTTACACTTACAGTTTGCCTGATTTTCTTTAAATGATTTCTATACAATTTTTAAAGTCAATAAGGCCAGCATCTACTAAGAAATTCCGCCAATTTATTTAAATGATTCGAGCTTTGTATCTGTTCCAGATATGATGGGCATACACTTTATCTGAGATTGCTTTGCATGCATTGGAAAGTAATTTTTGCAATGACAACAAGCAACTACAAATTGTTACAATCCTAGTGTGTGTGTGTGTGTGTGTGCGTGTGTGTGCGTGAGTGTGTGTGTGTATATATATATATATATATATATATATATATATATGTATATGCGAACAAGCGTTTAACACATAAAACAGAAAAACAACAATTTATCATAAATGAATTGTGATAATAAAATAAATAGATAATAATGGGCGCCTTGGAAACTTTAGAATACACGGCAATGTTGAACTACAAAACGAAGCCAACTAGACTAAATTAAAAAACCGTACTGGAATAAATCATGCAACTGGTGTTGAAAGTTTCTTAATTTAATTGAAGTAACTTTTAAGACTTAAAAGTGCCAAAAAAAAATGTTTAACATCCTACACCCTTCCTTACAAAAAAATGTAAATTAATAAAGTTTAGGGGGTAGCAAAAGTGTCCAACACAAAAATATAATTGTACATTTTTCCTGATTTTCATGATTTCGTCAATTTTGATTAGGCGATCGTTATTTTTCATGTCATTTGGTCATAAATTTAGCTAATTTTGTTAACTTAGAGCAAATATTTTGGAGGTAACAAATGTGTGCAAAGTATCGTACTTTTAGTTAAATACTTAAAATAAAATGACATTCTTTACACAAATATGTCAATTCACTGGTTAAAGATCTACCCATTTGTTACATTTAATGATTAGATTAGGCACATTAATCACACCAATACATACGACTGGAAAGAGGGATACAATTTTATAAAATAATATTAGTTGCAAGAATATGCTATTATCAGTATTATTTTTCTCAAGTAAAATCAGACATTTTCTAAAAAAAAAAAAAAAAATTTAGAAAATGTTGTACATAATACCTAACAATTTAACCACCCAACTATACAAATAAACTGTGAGATACATTTTTTGCGTGATATTTAATGGCACTGTTTTGGTATTAATTACTCGAAATTGCAAAAAATGCCATAAAGAATTAAACAATTTGAATAACATAACCTACATACCTGAATTTGTTCATTTTTTTGTCTCTAAATGTTCTATTTAAGCCGCAACAATTTTACCCCCATTGTTTTCACTGTTACTTGTCGCTGGAAAATTTATGCTGGGTTATGTCATTCATTCCTTACATTTTACGCGATGGGTGAAGAAAATTTATATGTCATTTTCTGAGACACTAATTCTGGCAAAATATACGTCACATCATTACAAAAGTATATTTCTTTGTTCGTAAATAATAGTACCGCATCAAAAGATTTCACATTTATTTTATCACTACGAATTTCAAACAAAAAATATTTTCCACAAATGTAGATACATCTGACTATGGGCTGTTTGAAGTATGGGCCAGATGGTGAAGAGAAGTGGTTGGCTTTTATGAGCAGGTCACTTACAAGGGCTGAGCGATCTTATACTGTTACGGAACAGGAATGTTTGGCGGTTGTGTGGGGGCTACGTAAGTTCAGGAACATATTGTTGGGCCACGAGGTAGTTGTCCTGTCGGACCACCATAGTTTGGTTTCGTAAAGTCGTGTAGGCTGAACGGGTGCTAGGCTGACGATGTGGTGTTTAGCGTTGCAAGACTTCGATTTGGAGGTTAGATATGCACCGGGCAAGTATAACTGTGATGCCGATTTGCTAAGCAAGGTCTTACTAGATGACAAGAAAGTGATCTTGGAAGAACCACCCAGGGCAGGGCCACTCATGGCCAGGATCCATGTCGAACAGGACGATTCTCTCTTCGATAAGTTTAAGGGCATTACGGTAGCCCAGAGGGAAGATCAGGTGTGGGGCGAAGTGATTGAGATCTTAAATAAGCAGGGTAGGGACTTGAACGATCCTGTAGTGGACAAAGTTTTGGTAGGATACTGTCTGAACGAGAAGGTGTTGTACAGGAAAGAGAATTTGGACTCAGGGGGGTATGTGCCTACGGTATGGGTTAAAGCGTCGATTATGCACACGTAGCCAGGCAAACACTGTGCCACTGCTGAATGAGTTCCTCATTATGCAGATTCATTGTAGTACAAGGTTTACACCTTTGGAATTGACCCCATTGTGAGAGGCCTGAATCTTCCAGCAGAGATGACGATGTCGTGAGAAGAAATGTTAGAGAAGGTCAGACCCAAGCTGCAGCTGGAAGTGGAGAGAAGAGCCAAGCGGCAGGGTGCCATCCGTAACAGTTTCAGTGTTGCAGATAAGGTATTGTTGCGTGTGTAGGTGAGCGCAGCGCTGCCCACAGCAACGAAAAAGAAGTTTTTCCTCCTATTTGATGGACCCTTTGTGATCCTGAGGGAGGTGAATCCTAACTCCTAGGAGCTGGGATATCTGTCAAGAGATGGTGGTGTTAAGGGATGTATAACTCTTTCAATTTGAAACCTTTCAAGTGCCTGGATATAGGTCACCGGTTAACATGTTGGCAACCGGGGTTTTGGGCGTTTTCAGTATTTGAAGTAGTGGGTTTGTGTATCGTAGCTAGGAGTATGTCAGGAAGGCATAACCAAACCTCCGAGGCTTCCGATGGTCAAATTGGTATGAAATTTACACTATGCACGACTCACCAGTTTAGTCTCTTATGAACGTGTCAAGTGAGGGTTTGGTAATGATGTGTGAATTAAGGCCTATAAATAATGTACTCCATGGATGTTGGTAATTATGACAATGGTAATTGTATTATGGATAATATGAATGTTGAGGTGATTTGCTTTCACTTTCACTATACAGGCCAACATACTGTGGCAGGTCGTAGACACCTACCTCTCTCACTCACTCACTGCCTGCCTACTACTGTACCATGTTACTAAGAGATATATTGTCTTTACAAAGGTCGATCCACTATTAGACGTGACAAGTCAATTCCTAATGGCCCAGTGGAGTCTCATCTGAGGTAAAAGTGAAATTATGTCAAGCATTGTTTTGACAGTTTTCACTGGGGGGTTGTGGCATACCCTACCATCTGGTCGCCAGTTTAATGTTTATTTTTATTTATTGTTTGAAGGTTTATGTAAGTATTGGTTTGTATATTATTTCAGGGTGCCTATGCAAATCTCTCTGCTAGGTAGTATAATTGTTAATTCGCGTGAGGGTTTGGGTCTCTGTAGGCGAATGCCCGGCTTACCTAGAACTTTGGCCCTGCGAGGTCAAGAAAAGCTATCTGGAAAAAGAGACATTATGCTGCAGTGAAATTTCATTATTTATTACTTTTATTTTAATTATGTTGATTTATCATTATTTAAAATCAACGGCACATATTCCATAAATTACATAAATTGGTCATATTTATTGCTAATATATATATATTTTTTTTTTATTTGATGCAATCTATTTTACAATGTTTTTCATGTTTGTGCATTTAGTTCATGTTCTGAACTGGCAATTTTAAATTTAGAGCCATGTGTGGCGAGTAGGTTTCAAGTTATTTTTTTTGAAGTAGGTTTTAATTATTTTCATGTTGAAAAGATTTCCTTGCGGCTCATGTACATTTGGCAGCACCGCAATGACTTGGGGTGGGGCGGTTATCACGGACTTGGGCATTTTGCAGGTGTTCTTCAAGGTGAGGACAGAGGAGGCCGCTGCCACGACCCGGGAATACGGGCGTGAGCGTAAGATCTTGGCGAGACAGAAGACAATTGGTTTTGGCAGAGTAGAGGACGTTCCTTTCTTCCCGTGTGAGGTTGGTGCGTGAAACGAAATCTATTGTCCGAGGACACGAGGTGAACCTTAAATTAATAAGGGCCGTTTTAGTGTGGACGTGGGCCGAATGGAACTCTTTTCTCCTCTAAAGTATTCTTGCTGCCAGACTACCACGTGTAAATGCCGCCAGTGGAGATAAACTATTGATAATTGGAAGGCTAGTCTTTTTAATCCATCCACAATCTCATGATACACATGAACATAGCTGCAAACCCTGAGATTGAGCCCTCGTGTCGGCCGCGAGTGACGCTGAGGACCTAGTATTTCTCATTTTATGATTACCACATGAAAAGGGATCTTCCAACGTGCCACTACAATATGCTGTATCTGTTGAACGTGGGGTTGTGCGGGGTGCTCCCACAGCATTTAAAAATGCAGCTCCCTATGGAGCAGAGAACCGAAGGTCACTATGATGCACCACTGTTTTGCTCAGGAAGCGGGCATGGATGATGGATGTATGCTGCTGTTGCCAACTATGCAATTGTATGGTCGGACCTATCCCCAAGGTACAAATGGTATGGTGATGTTTGGCACAATGACAAAGATAGTGGTACTTGCTGATGAATGTGACTACATGCGAGAAATGAGATGCAACTTACGTGAACCGTATGCAAAATGATGTAGATATATGAATGCATAATGTCCCTTCGTTCATTCTACAATGATGGTAATGGCGTCGTTGGTGATGAGCACGTGGTTTCACAAAACTGACCGTAAAATATTAACTGATACATAATTACATTGCTGAATAATACAAACATGCCCTGACATGATTGACAATTAAAAACACTGAATAATCTTCATCGACGTGCGGATGACTGCCGATTACAAAGTCCCTAGCCACGTGGAATGAACAAAGCGCACATGCAGTTTTAAATTAAAGTACCATTTACAGTAATAATGATTAAATAAAGCGGAGTGGCACTTGCTGGGGGAACATTTGGCGAAAACGTGTACGAAAAATGATCATCCAGTGTACTAAATAATTATGTTAACCTACTTCAGTGAAACAACGATGGAGCGTACACGGGCAGCATCTTACCTCGCCAGAAGCCTGCGACAAACTGCACGGAGGAAGACGGCCGCTGACGGCTAATGGCCTATCGCCGGGGCGTTCACTTCCGGCGCCACACACACAAATGTTCTCTACCATTCCAAAAATTGTATTTTAAATGAATTGTTACGTTAAATGTAAAAAATTACACAAACTGAATTACACATTGCAAAAACTGTCACGTGTTGACTCGGGCATTGAAATACCTTAGAATATGTCAATTATACAGTTTTAAATGTTCAAAATTCGTTGACCAAACCTCGGAACATTTCCGGGCGGCGGTTTGAATGTCCGTCGTGACAACTTTGAAAGAAAAAAAAAACACTAGACATACACAATCAATGACCCTATGGAAAAGAATACGTGCAAACCACTAGAACACTAAATTAATAAAATATTTCACGAGTCTGTGGTCATACACATGCTTATTGCTATGGGTTTATGGTGACATTATGGGCTTACTGCCCCTGCTGGCCCTTGGCCGGTGTCAAAGTGAGAAACTATAACTCCCGAGTTGAGGGAAAACTATCCTAAAATAATTGAAGGTGATTTCTGGAAGAATCGCCCAGCAACCATACGGAAACAAAAAAGGATCTAACTGTAATATTATGGAAGTAAACATTCCATTGTTCTTGGCAGGCAGTGTGAAATTGTATACACTTCTGCTCGATGCAACAAAAAGTTGTGCAGATTGCCTTACTTGCCTATTACAAAAGGCACTGCGTAATACAAAGGCATGTGACTATGGTATCATTTTACTGTTTGCCACCCTGGGACACAATGAAGCCCAGCCAAGGTACTAGTTGTATGCGCAGCAGTCCGCAGCATATCGAGTTGTTTGCTGCATTTTAAACACCTGTCTGTCGGCTTGTTACAATACAAAACAGATTATGAAAGTATGAATAGTGAATGGGGAAAAAAAATTGGAACGGAAAGAAAATAGCATAAGAAAGTCAATGAGTTTACCAAGTTGAATGCTGCAATGTCACCCTACCAAGCAGATACTGTACCAACTTTGTATATGCAGACATTTTGAATCATTTATTGCAACATACAAATACAGTATATATGTGTAACAGTTGCAGTATTGATTATTTCTTCAGATTACTAATTGATTCTACAATTTATCTTTGAACTTTTACTATTACCAGACACACATTTTGTTTAAGAAAATACTGAAAACACTTCTGGCTAGTAATGTAGTTTCTTGAAACCTGAAAATATTTTCTTAAATTTTAAATCTTTGGACTCTGTATTTCAACTCAATCTTAATTACTACTCTAATGCAACAGTTTCCCACCTTTTTGCCTCGCAAAGCACTGTTTATAATTAATTTACACGTGGAACACTCAGTTTAGGTATATCGCAATCCACAGTGTCTAGGCAGTAAAGAAATGTTTAAATATGAAAATAAACAATTCTGTATATCTATACAATCAAATATTATTTTTAATACTAACACTACATTTGTTCTCGATTACCACATAACACTGTCAACATCTGACTGTGGAGTCGTAAGGACTCTGCGAAGCACTGGTTGGGAACTGCTACTCCAATGCCATATCCATACGTTAAAAAAAAATTTAACAACCTTGTCTTTGGTTCTATATAACTATGGTATTATTGTGCCAAAAATAAAGTTTTGTATAAAATAACTACACCGTAAAACATTGAGATAAGTAAGTGGAACTAATCCTTTCCAACCACTCATGTCAAATGTTTGGTTTCAATCTTCAAACGACATAAAGCATCACTAATGGACTTTTTTTAAGAAAGGAAATTAATGTGAAGAAGCAGTAACACTCTAAATGACAAGCTAGCCCCAGTAGAAAGTGAGTCTCACCTAGTACTCGAGCCATGAAGATGACACGCACATACGAGTGCTCCCCAGCTGCTTGCAAACATATCTCCTCCTTCTGCAGCTTTTCCTTGTGCGCGACAAGGTGCACCGTGAGGGACACAGCATCATCCTCCTCGCTCAGCGACACCAGCCGGGCGTTCAGGCTGGGCACGCCACATGGCACGCACTCTTGCAGCTCCGCCCTGCCAGCACCCGGGGGCACGCACGCCTCTCGTGGCAGCAACACCCGCACCTCGTACTTGTGGTGCAACTTCAGGAAGCCCAGGTGCACCGTCACTTTGCCGTCGTTCGTCGCGAGCACGCTGATGTTGTTATCTTTCCCAAAACTGTCTTCTCCGCTGAAGTGGACGTGTGGTTGCACTGCAAATAATAATAATAATAATAATAATAATAATAATAATAATAATAATAATAATAATAATAATAATAATAATTTTCTTTCACTAATTTGGCAAAGAGCATAAAATAGAGTTGAGGGAAAACTAACCAAGTACGTGTATAGACAATTTTCCAAAAAACTTTAACATAAATAGAAAGTTAACTAACATTTTCAATCAAACAATGTACATTCCATGCTAGATCTTGAATATGCCACTTGCATGTGTTTTTCATCAGTACAAACATAAATGTGTCTAGTTCGGATGTGTCTGACACTAGTGCCCGGTTGCACAAAGGAAGTTCAGGTATTGGCGAGATGATCTATGATCAGTGTCCTAAAGTGTTGCATAAAACAAGATCAGCACTTGATCCAAGTCATTTTGAACGTGATCGTAAACCGTCTGTATTTCTTGGTTCAATAAATGATCCAAGATCATAGCCATTACCAAATTTATGGTAGCCACATTTGTCGTAATTTTGAAACGTATGTGAATTGATTTATAGATAACTTATGTACGTCAGCGAAGGTAATGAGTACAAAAGAGCTTTGCATCGCAAATTAGAAGTTAACTTCACAAATAATTTTCTAAAAACATTAGTTACGTACTTGTGTATTGTTGGTAGTTAGGTTAGGGTGTTCACAGATATGAGTTGAGAAAAAATTTTTTATTGAGGTTTCGTTTGTCAAAACATACAGTTACTGTTTCGCTGTTCTCCCCACGCCATTTACAGCATTAAAAGCGGAAGATAACTCATCCCACGCCTATTCCTTTTATTAGGCCTATATGTGTACATCATCAGTTTTTTTATTTTTGAAAATGTGAAGTCTTTCTTCCACTAAATTACTTCTCGTTAAAATTTCCATGCCTTCGACACAAATTGTTCAAATTCTATCAACAAACACACCATTCACATTTACAAACTCAACATCAATAATGCTAGCCAACCAAGCCACTCATAATTTCCGAATCTGTTTGAAATTATTCTTAAGAAGTAATGATGTCACAATTGTTCTGATCAATAGGCATTAAACACCATTCTGCTGTACAGTGTTGTCAGATGTAACATTTCGTCGAACCACAGTTCTCATGATCCCTGATCAAAAACTTGCAGAATATGTCTGTGCAATGTTTGTCACGATAAATCCTAGATCACTTGTGATCTAACATCATAGGATCTTGGGTCACAGTAGTTTTTGTGCAACCGGGTATAGGTAATTATGTTGTAGCAGTGTCCGTGTCGCTTATGATGAAACAAGCACCTGTATGCCAAGGATTCTCAGCTGGCATATGGACATTAACCACACAACTCTACAACAAGGGAGTGAATAGCTAGAATTCAACACTATTATTCATTAATTAAACAAGCTGCAGATTGCCTGATAGTTTAGCTTCTTCAAATGCAATAGTCCTCACTTGCATGTTCTCATTATTTTCTAAGACATCTTGATGAAGACTTCAAGTTTCCGCTGATTGCTTCCCTGTAATGCTATCTAATGTACAGTGTGTGCCGACACCACACGACTAGCTAGCAGGTACTAAACCAGTTTCCACACGTGTGCTTTGTATGGCCACTATAAAATATAACTTTGCTACTACACTGCTAGGAAAAAATCCAGAATTTAACGTTGCGACCTACGCAGTTTCTTGGCTGCAAGGGGGGAAGAACCAATGCTCATTAAATTTTTAAAATTAATTCTGCTGCAGCAAAAAGTATTTCCATGCCAATATCTGTAACATGTGTAAAGTTAAGACCATAATTTTGAAAAATTAAAGTGTGTTCATCTGAAGTCATGTGTGATCTTCCTAGTTACAAAATGTCCTTTATTCAACTTTACAAGCATGATTATGACTGTAAGTTGGGTCAGCTGCAAGTGTTATTTAATATTTTATTTGTAAGAGACAGAATACAAAGAAATCTCTCTAGGAAGGGAACTTGGAATGTTAAACTTAGTACTGAATATACTTGATATTATAGGCCATTCGGAATAAAGTGAGCACTAAAGATTTAACCTTTGAAAAAAATCACTAGCCGCAATTGCATATTAGTTAACACTAACAATAGTTACATTATTGTTTGTATGGTTGGTAACGAATCATTGCATGTAGTTCCGTGTATTTTATTATTTAAATACAGCATTAGTGAAAGAACATGAGGTGTAATCAACCTCTCTGTATACCATATGCTTTAAAATATGTATTTACGCTCTTATTGACATACCTACTGACTGTGTAAGTTTACTTGACTAGCACCAGCACAAAGTGATGCAACCGCCCGCTGAATTCTAAACGGCCGTTGACACACTGCCGCTAATGCTCGCACCGCAGACGTAGTTCAAAATTACTCAGACAGGTGCCATCAGAGTTATGTTTTTGCTGCTCCTGCTTCACTCGAAAGCTAGTTGAGTAAGGAGTGTGTTTGTCTGTTGTGTAATAAATATGAGTTTCTGATGAACACATTCATAAACAGTTACTTCTAATACTTTTGAATATCATTGCTAATCTGTTATGTTAAGATATACGATTACCAGCCTGAGCATGTGGAAACAGAAATAACATTTCTCTTTTTCTGTTCCACACATTAAGAAAATACGTTTTTTATTGTTTTTGTTAATTGAGTCGTTGTCATTCATGGCAGTATGTTGAACGGAACTTGAATTCTTGAATTACGTGTGTCGTGTGTGTTTATAGTGGCGGTATTGAATAACAAATTAATATACTATGCATGCATTTACGAGATAAGTAACGGCAACAGTGTGTGTCGTAACCAATTAGAGTCAATGAAGAGAAAACAGTGTCATAAAACATTAACTCACAGGTATTTATAATATTGCTATTGAGTATAGCATATATACAGCGCCAGTTCATTTAATGAGTAGATGCTGCAGTTAGCACTTATCGGAGCAGTGTAATGTAAATGTAAACATTGTACGAGCCTATGTAAATAAAAGCAAGTGGCAATGTTTATGTTTACGTGCGGCGGAAAGATATAAACTGGCGGAAAATAGAAATTAATCAGGGCTTTTTTGAGTGCTCACTTTATCCCAAATCACCTATAAACAGGTATCGCATGGCAAATTCTCCATAAGGATTTGAACAGATGTACTATACAATGAAAAGTACTTTTAACTGAAATACTATATTGTGAGATTTCACTATACACAAAATTAAAAAAATAGTAGACTACTCAAACATACTAGACATAAACAGTTAAATAAACTACCTAATGATTTTAAAATGATCAGTATTAAGTGAGCAATAAAATGTTTTACAAAAAAACTCGAACAACATCTATTGGGACAAGTCTTTAATACTGTTAATGAATTCATGGAATCATAAGTAGCATTATATCAAATATGAATTGCTACATTGACAATTTAAATTTTTTAATGTATCACTTTGTTAATGTATTCAATGATACCTTCTTATAACCCTAATTTAAAATCAAACTGTGTATACTTTTATGCATTACCATTCGTGTACATTGTAGCTCTGTATATTTGTTTAAAAAGTTCATATGTATCTCTAATTGAATCAACTTCATTAATTGAAATGCACAAAAATGACGAGTTCCATATCTGAAATTGGGATCTACGGAATTATAATTTTAAATAAAATAAAAAATAAAAACACCTACTGTCTATTGGCGTTCAAGTGAGAGCACGCGAAGTACATGCACGTGATCAAAGGTAACGTCTATCAATGAAAACATGCAGTGTTCACATGATTGCAGCTTGTAATCAGGGGTGTCCGGAAGATATCATTCATGTTGCACGTGTTGTAGATATAGCCTAATTACTATACCGAACATGCAGTGTATGTATCACAGTGTATAAGTGAATAAACAGTACATAACAGCCATAGTTGGGCGTACATGTGTTCACTTGTTCGACTGTAACAGTAAAACACATTTACAGCTGACGTTTTTGTCTGATAAAAACACTATCAGAAAACAACACAAACACTCACTTGACCAGTTTACAATTGAACTCTTGTCACACTGCAGCAGCAGCGCGCGCTGATTAGTAGCTTGTACACACCTTACTGCTTAAACTAGTACCATGCATCCTTGTATACAAACTACAACTCTCACATCTTGGCGAATGAACTATAAACTACTCATTATTCAAATTATGTACGGTACCCAAGGATCCAAACAAATGGTGGCACAAATAAGAGTACATTTATGCTTGCAAATGAATACATATTTTGAAAATAAAGAGCTCCAACTTTTTTCTAAGCCAAAACATGATTACTCTTAAGTTATTGATGCAAATATCTCCTTCAAGGTAGATATAAGTTTACAAACCAGGACGGGACAAGCCTCCTGTCAGTCTGATGTGCTGCCCCGCCCCAAATATGGCATTGAATAACATTTTTTAAAATGGGATATTAATGAATGAAGTTTTTATTTTCTTGTCTTAACTTTAATTTTTTTATGTTTGCTGAAGTGACCATGTAAGATTATTAATCTTGAAGATGTAAAGTGTGGACTAGTTTTAAACACTGTGCTTATTAATATTCTGAGAGACATGACATGTGGCTGTAACTTGTCAATATTATGACTCATCACAGTTACGCCAAATACTCTGTGACATGGTTTGGGAGGGGAGGGGGAAGCAGCAGAAAAAATTAGTATTTTGCAATGAATGAGATTCAACATCTTGTAGGTGATTGTGTACACGTTTTCAAACAAGTAAACCGATTCTAAAATATAAATGTGGGAAAACGAGAAGGGGGACAAGAGACATACTTTGCCTCATCAGGTTTTCTGAAAAAGTAAGGTAGGAGAGGGAAGGAGAAATAGCAGCCAGGAATTAATATCTCCGTTGATTGCATGACGATGGTGCTTTTCACTTGATATGCAATTACGATTCTTTGTTGTAATTTAAACAGCTTTGTTCAGCCGACTGTTAGCACCCCAAAGCATACCAACAAACAAGGAGTTAAGAAGTGCAAAAATAGTTAGCAACATAATGAACATATTTTATTTTATTGAACACACAATGTGCTGTATTAAATATGTCACGGCTTAAATAAAATAAATATTAAAATTTTGTGTTTATATTTTCCTAAATTTAGACTCGTTTACCTAATTTTTTAAATTGATATCAACCTGTTTACATTTTACCAACTGTAATATGGTGTTATTCAGTAATTTCATTTATTGTAGATACAGTATTTCAGTACATTTAATTTCTCATTACAGTTAATCTTTCCTTTACATGCTAGCTACGTTGGACTGAAGTAATGTGTTTTTTCTTTTAGCCGGATGTGCGGGCGGCTACGTTTCCAGATTTTCTTTCTCCTATGCAGTACACGTACCCTTGTATCTGCAGTTTGTGTGCGTGTCCACACATCTCCCTATCACGTGATTTCTTAGCGCTCTTGTGGGATATGCAAATGTGATACCTCCTTTTGTCCACTCGGCTAACAAGATATTCATCTTTGTTCCCCCTGTATGCCATTTTCTACGTTTCCAGCTGCCCCTACAATCTAGTGGCTATGTTTTAGACTGTTTATACCCTTCCCTCCGTCTTGTCTATCTGTCCAGGTTAAAACCTAAATGCACTGACATAGCCCAGCCAGCTGTGTCTCACATATTTCAAACAAAACTGCCAAATAAATTTTTGATACCTGCTGTCGTTTGGGATTAAAAAATAATTATCACGAAATAAGTAGAGACAAGGCCCTTAAAATCTACGTTACAAACCCCAGAATTATATCATGTAACATCTTACTTATGTCAACAGCATTTTCCTGTGTCAAAACATACATTTATGTGGATAAAGTAACAGGTGTCCTGTTCGTTTACTTAATAATTAAATTTGAACATAAATTCATCCATTGGGAAGTTATCTTTCAGAGTAAAAATCATAAATGACAGTGAGAAAATAAACTGCCCTGCAAACATGTTTACAGTTTGACAGAGATAACAGTGCCATGTTTAAAACTCTGCCCAGCGTTATCAATCACTATCAGCGACTGAAGGGCCAAAGAGCTCCATGGAAGGGAAGGGCCTCACTCTAGCCTGCCTAGTCTTCGTGGGCACACGGGCACGTGATAAGCAGGCAGCGACTGTCATAGAATGGCAAGATAGGACGATGCACATGTATCTTGCATGACCTAGCACAAACAAAATCTTCAGCAACTGTACAGTACACGCTTTATGCATGATGTTTTGGCTAATCCCAACAGAACCATAACATGTAAAACAGTGTAAATCACAGAATTTTTTTGTTTTCAGACTTATCTGCAAGGACTATAGAAATACTTTTCAGCTCTTAACTTGTCCTAGTCGTATATTCAATATAACTATAGGAATATCGTAGAGGACACATTGGTGAAGTTTGTTCCTAGGAAAAGAATAAAGGCCAGGAGGGTGACCCTCCATATTATGGGAGAGAAATTAAGGGGTTAAAGAGGAAGTGTAGGCAGATGCATGCAAGGAGTAAGAGGGAGGAAATGACGCATGCTAGGATATGGATGAAGCAGATGAGAAGGGAGCTGGTTGGCAAGATCAAAGAGGCAAAGAATGAATACCTTCAAAACATGATGGAAGGAGGTAAATGCAAGGGATGGCAGAAACTATTTGGTCATCTGAAGAGGGTGAAAGGTGGAGAGAAAGGAATACCATTGCTAACTGGTAAAGATGGTTTGACTGCATGTACAGACAAGAAGAAGGCAGAGTTGTAGGCGCAGTACTTGTCTGTGTTTGCGAAGAAGGATGAATGGGTTAAGGAGGCGAACAGAGCCAAATTAACATGTTGTAAAATCAAGATAGGCGAACAGGATATATGCAAAGTCATTAAAGGATTGCTGGCAAATAGGTAAATCTGTGGGGCCCGATGGCATAGGAAATAGAACGCTTAAATTTGGTGGAAGCATGATGGCAAGGTATTTAGAAGTGTTGTTTGGTATATCGTTAGTAGAGGGCAAGTTACCACAGGGGTGGAAGGAAGCTCTGGTGGTACTGGTGTATAAGCAGGGAGAGTACAGGGCAAAACCTGGCAGTTACAGACCAGTGAGTCTCACATCGAGTACGGGCAAGGTAATGGAGAGGTTGGTGGTGAAATTTGTAGTGGATGTGATGGATAAGAAGAACTGGGTGCAGGAGTACCAGCATGGGTTTAGGAGAGGCTACTCGTGTGAGACCCAGCTGGCTGGGCTTTTGGAAGACCTCGTGCAAGCTGTAGATGAAGGGAAGCAGGTGGACGCCTGCTTCATAGATTTTGATAAGGCATTTGACAAGGTGCCACATGGAATTTTAATGAAGAAAGTGGATGTGCTACTGGATGACAAGTGGGTGGTAGAGTGGATAAGTGACTTCCTTGAAGAAAGGAGTCAGAAAGTGAGAGTGGGACGCACCTTGTCAAAGGAAGGAATAGTAACGTCAGGGGTGCCACAGGGAAGTGTGTTGGGTCCCTTGTTGTTTACCATAATGGCAAGTGACGTGGGAGAGGGAGTGGGGGGCAAGATAAGGTTGTTTGCTGACCATTGTGTATTCTATTCAGAGGTAGGTGGGGGAAACAGCTTGCATGCGGACATTAATCGGATATTAGAATGGGCAGCTGCTAATAAAATGAAGATTAATGTAAAAAAGACGAAGGTGGTGAGATTTACTAGGAAGAAGGTAAAGAGCAAGGTCGGGTACAGATGGGGAGAGCAGGAAATAGGAGAGGTGAAGGAATACAAGTACTTGGGAGTGGTATAACAGGAAGATCTTGGATGGAAGGGACAATTAAGAAAAGTGGTTTCTAAGGGAAGAAGGGCCTTGGGAATGCTGGGAAGGGTCCTGAATGGAGCCAGTGGTGGGGTGAAAGAGAAAGCATACATCACGATGGTACGTCCAATGCTGGAATATGTAGCAGCGGAGTGGGATCCTTACAATGCAGGAGAGGTGCAGGAGTTGGAAAAGGTTCAGAGGAGGGCAGCAAGATGGGTGAAGGGCAGGTGGAGAAGGCAAGGGCAGGAAGGTGAGGATGAGGCCATCAGTGATGATGAAGGAAATGAGTTGGAGTACTTTGAGAGACAGGCGAAGAGTGGAGAGACTTGTTAGGTTGTTCAAGGTGGTGAGAGGTGTGGGGGGATGGGGAGGGTTGGGTACTCATTTGATCAGAAGTGATTACAGAAGGAGAGGGAACAACAGTGAGAAGCTCCAGAGAGTTTGGAGGAGGACGGAGAGGGGTAGGCAGTCGATGATGGTCAGGTCAGTGAGGGAGTGGAACATGCTAAGGGAGGAGCTGGTGAGGGTTGAGAGTGTGGGGCAGTTCAGAAGGGGTCTGGAGGGAGAGTGAGTGGATGTGGACTTGCCACCGGGCGACAGCCCATTTGCAAGGATCTATTATTATTAATTTAAATATAATTACGGTAAGAGTGCGCTTTGTTTTGGCGGGGAAGTATGAAGCTTCCTTGCAGCCAGCAGCCATTTGAGCTGTTTGTTTTCAGACAGAAAAATACGAGCACCGTTGAAGTATGTGTCTGTGTGTCTCCCGTGTCTATTGGGTTTTAATATTGTACTATAAAAGTGACGTAATCACTGTAAATTCTTGTATGAATATTAAGAATAGTTACTCATCATATACCGGCCAAACTATTGATTTTTGAGGTAGTTAATTAAAGAAAAATGATTAGAGGCAGTAGTATTCCCAAGTAAAAAAAGTTAGGTTAAGCGAATGTAACCTAACCTAGACCAAACGTATTATTTTTACGTAGGACATCTAACTACTACTGTAATACGAATTTTTTTTCCGCTAGTATAAACTATCTCTAAAATATGATGAGTGGCTATACTGGAATCCTCAGTGTACGTTGGGCTGCAAATATACTAGAATGTTGAACTATTGTCTATCAATAAATGTATGTGTTAATATATCAATCTGATGTACCTTTTAAAGTTGTTTGTAATCACATTTTTTAGTTTTTTATTAATAAATTAAAATAATTTACCGGTTTCTTCCATCTCTTATTCCAACGAGCATTATAGTCCACATAAACAAACAACAATTTTCGCCATAGATATATTAAAAATGATTAGAGAACCCAATGAACTGAACATAACTATTGAAGCCAACGAGCTATGCTTGAATTAGGTTTTAAAAAATAGTTAAATACCCAGAAAATTAGCTAAAACACAAAAAACAATTAAAAAAAGATTCCTTTATTAATTTGATATGAATTCCCTGACAGTAGTGCTGACGAAATAATTGCATGCGCTCTACAATGTTTTGATTTATAGAGTTATTCCTACTTCAAAGTATTTGGTATATTACTACGACGCCTGTTTAAAATTTCTTAAAAAAATTGACGTTTGTAATTTTTCCCTGTGGTATTGAAAACGTGGTCTTCAAATAGTTTTTGATTGATATAACAGTCGTGACCACGGTGGCTGTGGTTGTGACGGCCATATGTGTTTTATTAACAAAACACATATTCGTGGTTATTATTGTGTGATATCCGTGTAGAAAATTACACTGGTGCACACCAGTGTAAAGTGTTCGAACATAGCTTAACCATGATGTTTTGTGGTCGCGCCCCGCTCAGGATATTGTAAACGTAACTGTTGTATGTTAATTTTAGGCGAAAATGCGAAGGTAACGTCAGTTTTTATCACAAGTATAAATTTAAATGTAAAATTTGCTTGCAATCTGTTGGGCTAAGCGCACTATAATTAACGTATAGGTACCTACAGTACTGATTAATTAAGCATTGCTTCTGCAGACTACTCATTGTGCAACACGTCATTGAATTCGTCACAACCTTGTTTTGTATGCAAATCGCGCTGATCGGTGGAGCAAGCGACCTCCTGCGATATGACGTTGCTTAACCTTGAAACACTAAAGATAGCTGGCGGTTAAAGGGAACGAGGGGCGATACACCTTACCTGGAACTGAAAGTGAATGTGGTCGAGGTGTCATGTGGCTGACTCCAGTAGCTTGAAGCTTGTCAAACTGCCATGCTGTTGTTTGAATGTGCCGCTGCGCTGGAGCAGCTACGTCCCACCGACACTGCTCTGGACTGGGTAAACTATGCCATTCCGCCTGATCTTCTGCCCTGAAACTTCCCCGTAACTGCCGTCGTATACGAGCAAGTTTTTTCACAGAAAATATGTATCACAAGGACCGATCACATTCCAAGAATGTTGCATTTTTCCTAATCCTTCAGCCCTTGCCAAACTTTTTTTTCCTACCTCGATATCTCAAACGAAATTAAATATTATGTGTCACTAGGAGCAGTTATTGTAGCACTGATATGTAGGCTTTAGAATCATAAGTTTAATTTCCGTCTGGCTGAATGTTTCTGTAGTCTTACAAAGTAACTTAGTTCCTTTATAATGTGCTATCACTGCACAACATCGCCTTACCACATCCTGGATAGATAACTACAAGGTTTGTCACTGTGGGCGTACTCTGTAGTGTACTGTAAGTGTCTGTTAGCAGATTAGCTAGGTGTGAATACAACTTAACTGGCAAATTATAATTTCAAAGGTCTGTAAAAAACTTTGTTCGTTAAGATACTTAAGTTATTAAGTCTTGTATGCAGCATACAATAATGGGTTGTCAAGTTGGCATTTTTTGCAGTAATTACTTGTTTGAATGGTGTAACAAAAAATCCTGATGCGCACTAGCCATTGTTAGCCAAAGTGTGATTAAGAAAATAAATCAATTGTTATGTTTATTGTGTGGTGGTTGTAAAAATCCAATCCACCTGTAATTACATTTCCATGTATCGGTTTTCTTGGTGCATATAGAAGTAATTTTATTTTGCTGTTACTTGCTTAACATACATCGGTTTTTGCATAACATATGTTTTCACTACTGTCTTGTTAATAAAGTAGAGAAAAATTGAATGTAGATGTTCAATAAGAACGTAGGGTAGTCAGAATGATAATCTCTGAACCGCAGGCAGCAGCGAGTATAAGTCATATGATTGTCACAGGTACACGGTATGGACGAGGATGTGCCGACCACCTGGACTTTCCGAGGCAAGCAGTGGTCGTACCGGGGCGAGGGAAATGCCAACCTCGTGATAGCAGTGCCCCAGGTTGGACAAACTGACTCGCTCTACAGTTAAGGTTCTTTTATTAATAAACATGTCTGTACAAGCCAAAGTTCTCACTAGAAATGCAATACGATTACATTTTTAACTAAGGTATGAAATGCAGACATACATGTAACGGATGACATTTACCAGTAGTTTGTATATTGGGAACAATTTCGAGATCAATTACTTTTCTCTTGAAGACATTTTATATAAACTATAGGAACAATGACAGAAGCAAGTACTGTTCTTGGACATCTTCAAGCTTCTTTACACTAATTTAAGTTAGCCGTATTAAAACCTTACAATGTCGTACAGTAGTTGAACATAGTAAGAAGAAAGGTCTTGACAATTTAGGTGGAAGAGTTTGTCATGTATTATTATTCACAAGGTTTGTTTTGTCAAATAACAACCATTTGCAGCAGATTTTAAGATGTTCAAAAGCATTGATGTAAGTTCTTAATATTGGAGGTTAGATTTAGTACGTGGCATACAAAATCTACTATTTACGCGTACAGCACTGCCAGTCGTTCCGAAGAAGATGAAATATTTACTGATTACTGGTACGGATCCGTTTCTGCTGACGAACGCCTATGTACCATCAATGATCTCAGCAGGACTGGAACGCGCTGACAATAAATAATACATATTTGCCTGTGGGTGGGTTGGAATTAATGTTCCTCCGGTTGTACTAGTTGCAGAATTGAAACATTCATCTTGAGAAAGTGAATCTCGTATTCAACTGTAGACAATCGCTGGTTTGAGATCAGTGATAAATAGTGGTTCTGTATTGTAAATTAATGACTGTAGTCTGCTGCCAAATGAGAACATAGCTTGACTTATTAAAATGTGGTTGAATTGTAAGATTGGTTTGTTTTGTTAAAAACAACACTCATTTAAATCAATAACATTTTAAGCATAGCGTTGGAAATTATTTTGTTTTATAAGTGATTATGTTATGACACTTACTTGCCACTTGTATGAAAATGGTGGACTATCTCGTAACCCCAGTAACGGAGTGCACAGTTCAGAAACTTCTGGTCTAACCTTTGTACAGTATTGCAGTGTCAGCTGGAAGTTAATTAAAGGCATCTTGGGAGGGTCTTTCTATCTGGATGTTCTATAATGGGTTGACATACTGCCCTTTGAATTAAAAAGAACATCATAGAATCATAAACATAAAGCACCCACCTCTGACACAAAATATTCAAAGACAACTAAACACCCTGTAACACACCGGAGGAGCACCCTGAAAACATTTCGTGGAAACCATCGCGGTAAGCCGCTCGTAGCTCGTGGGTGTGCTCCAGGTATTTATGATGGGAGTTTCCCGGCTTAAATTGTATGTGTTTACCCTGGTTGTTCAAACACATTTGCTGGGTAAATAGTTTTGCAAAGTGTAACATTAATTATCAATTAAACAAGGCGGTATTCACGCAAACTTCCACTCAACATTTGAACACCAAGAACGAGTTATCATGATAATTACTGGCCAATATACTAATTGTGATTACAAGACAGAATCAACCCTTTTAATTCACTTAATTCAAAGGTTTGCTGTAGTTCAATGGCAACAGTTCAAAGCATACTTCTCCTCACAGTTCTCGCAACATTCAGTTAACTGCCATTGTGTACTTCTCCGTACATCAGGAGTGTGGGGCTTGCAAGTCAACGTAATGATTAATTACAGTTTGTTATGTTCACGTTGTCACTGCTGGTGATCCTTCGACCCCATCGCTCTTGTCTTCAGGCCCAATTTGTTCTGTTGTCGAATGCTGCTCACTACAGTGTGTGAAGATTAGGCCTACCACCCCGGGGATCCTCTTTGCCAGGCGGAGTGTTATAGTTGCTTCTTTCCTCTAATTGGACAGCTAGTAGCCCAATATTCCATGCAGTATTGGCAATCATGGATGTGGGATACTCATGCAGAAATATTTACAAAGGAATTACTTCTCAGAAGCTACCTTGGCTTAGCATCAACCAAACCAGCCTCACCTTAACCTTTGTCATAATTTTATCTTGCAAATGCTAAGGAGTCACACCTCAACACTTTAACTTTCCTGTGTGTAATACTAGGCCGTTCCTCTGCCCGGGTCGACGGCTTGTCCAACACCCCCTCCCTTCCCCATCTGACTGCACTCTCCCTGCGCCCGTTACCAACTTCCCTTCCCGCCAGCTGACCAGTTTACTTCCCGCTCTGTACGCCCCTAGCAGCATGTCATCCACACTCAAGGTGTAAGGTCTTTCACCAGATCATTGTGTACAATTAGAATGGAATGATAGACTTATAAACCATACGTAACATATCAAGTGTCCATCACAGTATTTTTAAAAATAAATACAGTAGGCCTACTTAATAGTTAGATACTTAAGATTTGTTGAAACACACACATTAAGTAGGACTGTGTCATATACAAATACGTAAATCAATCAAGTTACTATAAAATGTAGATAGGAGTGTACAAGTACTTACAGAGCTGTACTGCACGTAGAGGAACATATAACACACTTAAGAACAACACACATTTTGCGCGGATGCGCAGTCGCGACATTTCGCTGGCTAAGCCAGCTTCATCGGGCGGTGAGTCTACATTTAATATTTAAACAGATTTCATTAATGTATCTAAAAGGAACAAGGTGAAGCACTGCAGGCTGTCACAACCCTTTTCCCATATTTCAAAGAGATTTAATTAACGTAAAAGTCTCAACCAAAACAGAAATGTGCAGCTGCCTAAAATAAATTATGGTTTATGATAACTCTCACACAGTAGTTAAACCAAAAATACAATTTTTTTTCTTTTCCCACATTTTAGAAGCATACATAGTCATTTGTCCAATTAAAGTATACAATAATTTTCTGAAAGTAACATATGTAGAAAAAAATTTGTCGTCAAACTTGTAATAGGCAAAATACAGGGATCAAATTTAATACTTCTTGATGATTTAATGTTCGGCTAAGTGTCAGCATGAATTATTATGCTGGTTTACCTGCTTACAGTAGCAAGTCAGTTTAGTCTCTTCAAAACAACTACCATTTCTAAACCATGAGACTACAGTGCTGTGCACACAGTATTACAAAATGTCTTCAAATAGCTACGCAAATTGGGAAAAGTATTTCTGTCCACTTATTTTTTGTTTATTTATTTTGTGAGCCATCAGAAAAAAAAACATGTGTTCTTTTAATAGCATTATTGAAAGTTTAAGTACATTTAAATAATAATGACAACATAAATGATGAATTGTAACTACGGTAACTGTAATATACTGTTTGGTATTTTAACGATTGCAACACTTGTAAGCAGTATTAAGTACGTAACTGAAGGTGCATAGCTGTCGCTGGTGAGGTCGTGGCTCTCGTCATACAAGGTGTGTGCCGTGTGTGCTGCAGGAACGCAAGGTGGTGCGTTTCAGAAAGTCAGAGGATCCTTGCACGAAAGGGTTGGAGCAAGAAGTTAGAGAGAGGATCCGCCTGGAGGTAGAGTTCTGTCGGCAGGTGATGGGTCCACTGATGGGCGACTGTTACGTACAGCGACTGTCCATGGCGTACGTAGAGCCCTCGGAGAGGCTGGCACTTGCAGCACAGCTGCACGCTCTTCGCCCAGGTACAGTTCCCTCGTCTCTATACTTGTACACGTGTCGATGTTACAGTCTTGCTGTTTCAACAAGATGATAGCCATTCTACAAATCATTTTGTGCTTATTGCGTAAGCAACACGTATAACCAATGAAATTACAATATTTGAAACAGTGTAAAACCCTGTTAACATTTGTGAATGGACTGAAATAAATAATGTGTACAAAACAGGAATGTGTCTTGGAAAGTATTAAATTACAAATGCACCAAGAGATGAGGTGCAGGATAATCTAACTTGTTAAGCATGAAACTTCTTAAAAGGGTAATACCGAACATTTTGTTATAATTCCTTGAAAACTTAAACACGTAGTTGTCGGTTATCACCTGTTCTTACATGCAGTCGACTTCAGATTCTAGGCAATGATTTGTTCCGGGAAAATGATAGTTACCGTATATACTCGTGTATAATGCGCACCACAATTTTTGCAGTTAGTTCCAGGGAAAAAAATTTATGTGCCTTGCTAGAATGTAAAAAATCATGGGAGTAAAAAGTCTTGAAGCAGCGCGAGGGAGGCTAGGATGGATTCGTTAGGGTGGAGGAGGGAAGGAACCATGGCTAACATAGAAAAGAGAGAGGGAAGATGACTCACAATGGCTAGAGTGTGATGGGCGGAGAGTGTGAGGGAGGAGGGAAAAGGAGGGGGGGCTTGTCATGTCCGCAGCTATCAATAGATAGCCTGCCAAGGTCGCTATAAGCCTGCAGCCGGCTCACATATGCGCCTGGACAACACTCCCCCTTTCCCTCTTATTGTACTGTGTCCTGTCCGCTGCTTCCAGCATGCCTCCCCTACCTCCCGACCGCCCCAAAACGAGATAACGTGCCACGACAGCAGAGAAGGTTGCCTTTTTTATTTACTGTCCGATGCATGCATGCTAGAAGAAAGAAAGGCTCAGGAATGCGGCAGGGGGTGGCTACAAGCAGAGGACTGTAGGGCTCCACCACCACCTTGTCTTGCTTTCCCTTTCCCTGGAAGGAGGGTGATGGGGGGGGGGGGGGACAACAGTGTCGTCCTTTTTTATTCCTTTCCTTCCTTCCCTTGGAAAGATGGTTATCAGGAGACTTCGAAATTAACTTCTCATATTACTTCTGCCCACCCATGAACTTTCCTGCCATGGTAAACATAAAAAATTGGGTTTTAGCAGTGACAGTTACAGCAGAAAATAGGTGTGGAGGGGGTAGAGAAGAAGAAAAGGAAGTGTAGTAATGGTGGAACCAGGCGGTGAGAAACTTTCTCTCTTTCTCTGCCTCCCACGCTTGACACCCGCCAGTTTACAACTCAGCCTTCTCTCCCACCCCTTTTTTTCTCATGGCGGCTTTTTTTTCTATTTTCTGTCTATAGTGCGCAACCCTGAATTTTTATCAGTTGTGTTGGAATAAATGTGTGCATTATACATGAGTAAATACGGTATTTCAATAAACTTTACTGCGGCTTTCTTGCAAATAACTTCCAAAAACTGTCCTTACAGGCGCAAGAATCTATATTGCAGGCGACATTTTTTCTTAATTTTGAGCCAAAGAAAGGTCATATATCCGCTTCCAGTGTATCTATTTATTCGAAACACTCCACTGTACTGAAAAATATTACTATTTAAATAAACTTTATTGCAGCATTCACGAAAATAACATCCCAAAATGGACGTTGCGGGCGCAAAAGTTTATGTTATCGGCAACGTTTATGATTTATATTGAAGCAAACAAAGGTCGTAGATCCTTTTCATTGGCATACTTTTAAAAATAATTTGTTTGCTTTTCAAAATAAATGTGTATAATTTTATAAAAACACGTAATTTGGCGTCAAAGACGAGTGAACACAGATTCAATGATAAAAAACTGCAAATGTCGACATTTTAGAGGTCGGGGATAGCCGAAAATTTGTCAAAATTCTAATAACGACCCCTCCGAAATAACGACCCTGTTCCCGGGAACCATGAATGGTCGTTAAATCGGATGTTGACTGTACCTAGTTAGTGTATCCTTTAATCGAGAATGTGTAAGACAGTAAACAACAACTTGTAATTTCTACCCCATAGATTACATAAAACGAATTTTACAAGAAAAATGGCAAATTTTGATGTTTTTCTAAAATCAGTCAAAATTCTTACAATGACCCTTCTGAAATACCGTATTGTGGTCTTACGTGTAATAAACTTAAATATGTGTGTATGTTGGTAGTTATGTAGAAGTATTTTGGGAAGTGTCTACAACTAAGTCATTAGCGCCCATAATGTTACTGTATTTAAATGTGTGTAGGCTTTACAGTTTAGTTGTGTAGATGATTCCTTTTTAAAAAATATCATTTTTAGCCTTGAAAACCTGTGGAAAAATTGATGAATTTTGAAATTCATTATTAGATGCCAATGCAATCATTCTCGGGCGTTGTGAGACTGAACCGCCATTTTACGAGGCAGCTGTTTTACATCATTCTCGGACATTGTGACAGAAATTTGAAATTGTTTTTGGGTGGACAATTATGCTTTATGTAGCAGCTGTCACCTTTGAGAGTAAACTATGAATTTTTTTTTCTGTGAGTTATTTTGACTGTGTTTATTGGATGCAAAATAAAATAAAAAAATTAATTTTGACATGTAACAACTTAAAATTATGTTGTGTAAATATTTTTTATTTTGACAGATAGATATCACTTGTAGGTGTGTGTGTGCTACAAAGATATATTCAATAGATGGTATAGAAAGTGAGACTTAACATGTTGCTGAGACTGTATCTTAGGTCTAAAGACTTAAACAACGGCTTGGACAGAAAGGAGAATAGGAATGATCTGGTCATGGCCTGCAGAAACACCCAGCATTCACCTGATGTGATTGAAGAAAACCACTGAAAACAAAAATCATGATACAATACAACCGTATTATAATGTTCTCAATTACTGTGGAACGTTTTCCTGGGTATAAGGTTAGTTTCATTTGTTTCCTAAATCTGTTTTATAATAGGAAATTACTCTCTTGTAAAGTTTTTCCCCATTTATAAAGTACTGTAGTTATTTTGTAGGTCCTTTCAGAAATGTTAAAACAGGATTCTACTGAAATGTGGCAGGGAAGCCAACCACCGTAATAAGAGTGGAGCGTCCTTGCACTGCTAGAAAGACAATATATCCACTGTAATCCTGCCAGCACACACTCACACAGTGAAGTTTGTGTGTTTGTGTAGCGGGCCGCAGGCACAAAGACATCTGCGGCAATCACGTAGCAGTGTGCCCCGACTGCTCTCTGCTGCCAGCGCAACTACTGGTCTCCACCCGTCACCCCACCTTCTGTGTCGAGCTCAAGCCGAAGCAGGGTTGGATAGCCGTGCCTGACCGCGCCATGCCCAAGTGCACCTTCTGCCTCAAGCAGCACCTCAAGGTCAGCGCTCTTCCTGTATTGGCCTGTGTCACACTTGAACTGAATATTTCTTGTCTTAATTATTCCTGTTATTTTTATGTTGTGAGCTTGAAGTTACCACCTGGAAATATACAATACTGTTACTTAGGTAACTAGGTACCTGAACTAACCAACTAATCAAACTGACTGTCTATGCTTTATATACAGAGACATTGTGTCCGATAATCAAGCAGATGCTGTATACTTTTGACTTTTCTTAAGGATTTGTCACAGAAATAACCTTATTCTCATCAAAAAAACTTGATGCCACTGGACTTACCGTTAAAATGATTTCCAATTAGCTGTTCAACAGATACTCGTCAGTTAAATAACAAGATAAAACTTCGGCTTAATTTTCAGTTACTTCCTTAGTCCTACAGTTTGATTTTCTGTCTTCCCTGTTATTTTATCATATTGATGATGTAATGCTGGTAATCAACCACTTCTAAAAAAAAGTTATCTTTTCTTATGACTTTAAAACTTCCCTCTACATTACATTTCTAACTGATTGTAAACTTCTACAAGCTAACATAATAGACACCTGGTGTGGATAGTGGCATCCTGGATGTTGAAACTAACGTCTAAAATCCAAACTGGAGTAAGTCAATCACTACTTTCCTGAATAAATTAAGCTAGTTTGCTTCATTAATTGCATTTTATGGATGTTACACAAGCTGCTATATACCAATGTCACAAAGTCCTAGGTACATTAAAAATAAATTCTTCCATCACTGGCACAAATAAATTATTCAATGTAGTCATAAAATTTTATTTGACTTGCATTGTAAGATTGAAGTTGACTTTTTCTTACGACAGAAAATTCACATATTGTCTATCATTGTTACTTAACTTTGCGGCAGGAAGTGAGACACTGGTGTCTATCACTCTACCTCTGCAAAGTTCAGGACGTCAGTTCAGTTGCTTTCAAGTGTAGAGCTGTACAGGATATGTAATTAAGTTTAATCAGCATGTATTTTGTTTAACTATCCAGTAATAGAACACTTATAAATATCCAGATATTTCAAAAGAGATTGGTTAAGTGATAAAAACTAAAATGTATGATCAGCAATAAAAATTTATAAAAAAAATTTCAAGAAAAGAGTTGAGTACAGACCACAAATATAATAAAGAAAAAGACACTGTAATAAATGACAGCAGCAAATTCAAACAGACAGACAGATGAAAACAAAGCAGCACACATTTCCGGCCATGTAACCCAAGTGGACTGTCTACTTGTCTGCCTCAAGAAGACGAGGTGGCTGAGAATGTGTGCTGATTTGTTTTCTTCTGTTTGTTTCAATTTGTTGCTCTTGTTTAGTTCTTTCTCTTTTTCTTTACTGTATTTGTGGTCTGTCCTCAACGCATGTCTTGAAAGTTTTTAAAATAGAAATTGTTTGGTTACTCAGTAAATTGAGGTAGCATTTAGGACCGTATAGATATACAGACTACGGTATATATAAACTTGTCTGTTAAAATAATATTTCATTGATTAGAATATGAAGAAAAAAAAGAGCAGTGCATTTGCGTTAGAATAGGGGCAGTGCAGTTGCTGAAATATGTTTGTAAACTAAAGTTGCCCAGCAGTAAAATATTACAATGGTTATCAGTGACAGTGTGTTTTGAATAATTTGTCTAAATAATTTGACAATGTTGTTTCTTGTTTTGTTTCTTCCAGCTGAAGAAAGGTCTGATCAAGTCTCGTAGTAGTTACTGCCCTCTAGATTTGTTCTCTGGGTAAGTGTATGTTTCCAGTGTTTCATAAACATAGTACGTATTATGTGCACCAGTGTCGTGTGTGTTTTATTGTGGTGTAACATACGGTATATTCTTTATAGGAACCACAAGAGAATGAAGACTGCTTTAAAGGCACTGATTATGTGTCCACAGAACAACCTTAGGATATTTCAGGTACAAAAGTTTTTAGATATTTTTATGAAATATTTGTTTTAATCTTATAAAATATTGTACAGTGTTCTAGTCCCATATTGTTTCAAAACTAAATCACCTTATGTGTGCAAGAGTAGAACTGATTAGCTGTTTGTTGGGGTTTAATTTTTAAACATTAAATGTTTGTATTATTTAAACAAATAAAAAATGTAATGATAAGTATACTGCTGTATAATTGTGCTGTTGTAAGATCAATTTGTCTGAGAATTTAGGAAGTGTTTGAGAGCAGGGGAAGGTACATTTTAAGAATTAAGGGAGCTTGTCGGCAGAGTGGAAAGTGACGGTGCATGTGTTGTGTTTGGTTGTATTTTCAGTGTGTGCATTATGGGCCTTCTTGCAGGACGGCAGTCTGGTGTATGGCGAAGATAAACTTGACTTGCTGGAGAATGTGTTGCAGAAGTGGCTAGGGAACGGCTTACATTTGGCCAACACACACAGGTACTTGTACAACATGATGTGTGTGCGTACTAACGCTGTAGTCAGCTGGCATGATGCTCTGACAGTACTGTGCGCTCCTGCAAGCTTGTTGTTGGCAGGACTGGTGGAGGTCTCTCGAGTGTGTCGCAGTTGTTCAAAGACTGTCAGTTTCACTTGTAAACCAGTCTGTAAGGAGGGCACTGAACTTAAGCGAGAGTCAAAACAGCATCTTCTGCCATTTATTTTTCTAATGGAAATATTATAAACTACTTACACTATCAGCAGGTAGCCGTAGAATGCTTGAGAGAGCGGCCTTCATAGTTTCTAACAACAAAGTTGTGACTGGCGCAATGCTGGGTATTGTTGTGTGTCTGTTGTTTGAACTGTACTCTTGTTGTAAAAAGTTTAATTCTCTCCCTTACTTTCTCTGCTTCAAGTTTTCCGGAGTGTTTCATTTGGTTTCTACAGTGCTAATAAATGTAAAGTTACCGTATTTACCTGAGTAGAGGCCGGCCTCTATTTTAGCCACATCTGCTACGTCTGTTAAGACTGCTATGTTCCGGAGTGACCTTGACGTGCGCTTCTCATGCCACGTGTTCGAGCAGTCTGGAAGGCGTGGCGTACGGACGAGGGCGCGGCTTATCACTGTGACGTACGTACAGAGAGTCGCAGTGGTGGGGGTGCGAGCAATCTTCCTATCACTTCCCCTCCCTCATTAGTGTGCTTGACGCCCTGAGAGGAAGGTCATGCTGAAAGAAGCTAACCAGGGTGTCGAGCCGGCAGGTACAGCGTCTCTTGCAACTGAGTAGCTATGTTTGATGAC
>PNEQ01005593.1:0-18406 GCA_003012365.1 Medauroidea extradentata
TATTCTGCCGTAACCCACTCTATTAATACAGAGAGTAATTATGTTTACCTTATACTTAACACAATATACACTACAACAGCATAATAAATGATTTTAAATCTTACTACTTTAAAATAACATGCCAGGGTTTTACCGAGTTACTAAAATTACTAATATGTGCATAAATGTCTTAACGTCCCCAACATGGACTCTCATTTACATACTGTAATCTCCACGAGGTATCGTGGTATGTTACAAACTTCACCTTGTTTAAACCTAGAAACGATATCCTGGCATTCGGGATCTTCCGCCTGAGTGGCCTGAAGGCGGGTATAAAATGACGTATGTGTGGTGAACGCAGAACACACTGCTGTCAGTTCTTCAGGATCGCAAACGTAATCATCGGTGCAATACATCCGTGACAGCGCGTCCGCCACCACGTTGCTTGCACCAGTAATATGTTGTATGGTTAAACGATACTTCGACAGTCGAAAAGCCCAACGTCCGAGCTTACTAAAATCATTCGAGTGCCCCAATCACCAAGACACCGCTTGATTATCGGTGCACAAGTCGAACTCTACCGCACTCAAATGGGTGTCAAACTTACTACGCAGCAGCGAAACATCGCACATCCTGTACATATCCTGACACTGTCTCGTCAGGTCTCTGAAATCTGTCTACAAACATCTGTTTGATACGCGACCACACGGCCGCGGAACCCGCATGCCGTAGTAACCGAGTTTTAAACTCATCGTAGCCTGCGCATCACGCAACACATCGCCTAAAATAGAAACAGCATGTCCCTCCAAGCAAGTTGACAAACACGTCAGAAATGCGCAATCATTAGCACCGGGAATACTACCGTACACCTGATCTACTGACACCAAGAAGCGCAACACATCCTCTGGCTGAACAACGCGCAAAATACCTTCTCCCTTTAAACGCGCAATTAAAACAGTTTGCGTCACAGTAACAGGCCCATGAGCTGCAAATACATTACTCCCCAAATTCAACTGTTCAATGGAACGCAACGAATTTACATATGCAATTGCGCGAATGCGCAACGCAGTCACATCTTCATTATTCTCAAACTCAACCCCAGACACACGTAAATACTCCCTAAGTTCCAAGTAACCCATCCTATAAACAAAATCACACCCTCCGGCGGAATGTGCCGTGTTGACACTGTTCGGCCACAACCCCACAAGTATCTCGCTAACGGAAAATGCGACAACCCTTGCTCGGGACTCAAACCCAAGCAGAGTCGCGCAGTTAATTGTTCCACACTCTGGGCACGAGAGACGAAAGGGTTCGAGTTACCGGAGAGGGTAAACACAACGAAATAACCAAACTAGATAATACAGGGTGGAAACGATGTATTATCAATTTTCACTCATTACATACAATGACATCGGGAAAAGTGTACAATAGTTAACATAAGGTTACACATTTAATTGCCCACAACATGGCCTGAAGGGCCCATACAAATCAATAGCGCAATTAGATTCGGGCCCCCTCGACACGCTGCCGGTACGTCATAATGGACTAATCAAACCTAAAGAATCTACTAAATAACGTAGGGTAAACAGGCGGCTTACCGAGCCGGCAACAAGATGACGACCCGTGCACCCGAATCAAAACTGTACACTTACCGACGGAGTGCTGAGAGGGACACGATCTTCCACAGACGGAGGCGGAGACCAGAGTGCCTCTCCGCGGCGGGTCACCAGCTGACGCTGGCCAAGGAAAGGAGAGGAGGGCCAGGAGAGGAAGGGTGGCCCAAACAGTTCCGATGCGGCCCGAGCTTGGCCGAAGGTATCAGTTCCACACCCCATCGTCCAGCGCGCACACACACGTCTGCTGCCGTAAAAGTGGTTTATTGCTCCCGTTAATCCAGGTCAAAGCACCAAGTCAAGTTCGGTGGGGAGAAACCCCAGCACAACGTTTTATTTTTTTATAGGCTTTCAAGGACGAATTTCCAAAAATCGTTAAATTACTTTTTAGGTATTTACTTATGTTTCATTATAAGACAAAAGCCACCTCGATATCTCTTAACGGTTTAAGTGATACGACTGATTAATCAGAAAACTGTTTTATATTTTTACCGGCTTTCAAAAACGAATTTTGAAAAATCCTGAAATTACTTTTTAGGTATTTGCGTAAGCTTCATTTTAAAGAAAAAATCACTTCAATATCTGAGGTGGTTTAAGAAGAAGAGAGGATTTACTGTAAAGGAAGAGAAGATTTACTGTAAAGAAATTAAACGGCTTTTCACCTCCTTAATATAAAAATTTCGAAAAATCCTGAAATTTGTTTCTAGACATTTGTATTTGCGACCTAACGAAGTGAATAAGACGACGATAGCCCGTCGGGTTCGAGAAATATCAAAAATTTGCAAAAAATACATTTCACCCCGTTTTACCACCTTAATAGCCGAATTTCAGAATTTCCTTTCTTGGTGCGCGCCTACGCCACAAGGGAAACTTCCCTTAAAATTTCACGTTTCTAGGTCCAGTGGTTTGGGTTGGGCGTTGATGATGAATGAATGAATGAGTCAGTCAGTCAGTGAGTGGGGCACTTCCTTTTATATATATAGATTTGCATGTTATTAAGGTTTTAAGGGGTCGAGGTGGCCGAATGGTCAGACCATTCGCTTCCCACCAAGGCGATCCGGGTTAAATTCCAGACTGGGTCGGTCCCCTGATTTTTTAATGTGGTAATCATACCGGACTATAGCTTTGGTCGGCAGGTTTTCTCGGGGATCTCCTGTTTCCCTCACCCTTTCATTCCGGCGCTGCTCCATACTCGCATCATGTCACCCGTCACCAGCGCTAAAGACCTCTATGTTGAGCGCTGACCAAAAGATATCTCACTCACAAACGTTTTAAGGGAATAGTAGTGTAGTAGTATGTGTTTTGTATTCAGTCCTAAGCCTACGTTTTGTTAATAGAACTCTAAACAGATGCAGCATTCTCAATAAGTGAGGTATAAGAATGTTCCTAACTCTAGTCTTGTCAGTCATAGAGCCGAAGAATGAGCCTATTATTTATGTCAATATTTAAAAATAGATACAACACAAAAATTAACAAGAATATAGCAGTATTGCAGAAATTTTATGGAAACAATTTTGTAAGCTGTTCCCATTTCATTTTACGCAATTAGTTTTAAAATAAGCATAGCTAGGATACTTTCTGTAACAAAACGTCTTAGTGTATTTGTAAATTTGTGCCATTAACTGTTAGCTGGACCTGGCGCATGAGCATGGTACGAAAAGTGGTTTTTTCTGTATAACTATTAAAAGTGTTTCAAATGCCTTTTGTATGCAAAAAGAAACTACACTTGAAACTTGGTCTCTGTTATTTAAAAATACTGTCAGCTTATATAAAAAACAGGATTGCCATCGCCATGCTCCTCAAAAGTTGTAAAATTGGCTTTTTTTTTACATTGTTGTAGCTGGAAAAAAACCAGCCATAATCATAAAATAAAATGAAAAGAGACCTGCGTTGCAGTTAAACACATACTTTCCACAAATTAAATAATAGGGTTACCGCTTAATGTCCCGTTGAAAACCACTTTCTACAAAAACACTGCACGCTAGTTTAGTACTCCGCGCTTGAAAGCGAAGCTGTATTTAATGCACGTATTGGAGTCGACTTATCATCATCCTGTTTCCATACTCAAACGAAAATGAAATTAAAGAAACTAAGGTCCAAATAACTCTTAATGGATCAAATATTATTTAACTCGGTTCTTTTGGTGACGTGGTCAACATATTATTTAGTTTTCAACATATTAATTATATAAGTTTATGTATAGACGGTTGCTGTCATATCAGTTGCTTCATGCAAGTGTTGTGCAATTTTATGACAGAGCGCTGGTAACATAAGACTGTAAAAAACTGCTGGGCATTGAGTGAGTGGACAGTTATGTTTTGTTATCAGTATCACGGGTGGCATTAACTGCCTGCTGGCAAATCTAGATGCTGGAAGGGAATGCTGACATAAATATTATGACAGCTCAATTAGTTGTTCTGTCTCGCCAAAAGACAAGTTTCATGTTGATGACAAAGTTGGGTAGCTTCTCACATTAGTAAACCATTTTTTTTTTAATGGCATTGTCTTTATATATTACACAGTAATAACCTCATTTTGTGTAAGATATACTTAACCACTATTATTTATATTTACATGGTTATTTTTTAATAATTCTAAGACATATTTAGGTATTATAGGTGTGTAATACTTGTACCCAATGAATATCATGTTTATAGCTCACTAGTTTGTGTTGAATGCTACCTTTTTTACATTTAGTCGTGTGTCTTTTCGCATCGAAATATTGTTGGAAAAAAGTGCATACAATAGGATGTGAGTTTCGTTGCGAATATTGCTTTAAATTATAAGTGATAATTTTTATAACAACACTTTTATGTAGTGGTTAGTGAGAGAGTGTAGTATTTTTATTGTGAGTCATTATACTTCGAATTCTATATTAGTGTGATAATGTTCGTCGAAAGTTCATAATTTTTCGGGGTAGGACTGTAGTTGATATATTTGTTGAGGAACACCCGATCCACCAAACATAGCTGAGAAGGGGTCCTGGGGGCTCCTCCCTCTTTACGAGAAAATTTGGGTTTCATGGCACAAAATTGTGATTGTTTCATATAAAATGGTTTCAGTGAAAATTTTTGCAAACACAGTTAAACTACCTGCTGGAGCCTTGTCCATTGTCCACTGCAAATCAGTATTGAAATACCAGGAGATACCAGAATATTACATAATTCAGTTATAAAAGTTTTCTGTATCTGTGTGCATACGTCAATTACTAATTAAATAATTTAAATCACTTTCATTGCTGCAGTATTTTCAGGACTTGTACAATTCTGAATGTCATATTTGGCTACATTATTACACTCATTTGCTAAATATTGTTGATGTTTACAATAAGCAGAAAAAGTAGTTTTTAAGACACTTTGCACGTCTTTTACTTACTGTAATTTCTGTTAATTCTTACAGTTAAAATTATTTAATCTTAAACTTAATTTTCAATATGCCTTTAATTACCACAGTAAATGATATTTATATATTTTTTGGATATTTTATTTTACTGCAATATTCAGAAATAATTTATCGATTAGTACATAATTTTGAAAACATGTGAAATGAAAATTTTAATTCTCGCTTTACCTTTCTCTTATTCACTAGTTGAATGTGGAGGCTTTCATCTTTTTGGTACGGGATGAGGATTGCACACGGAAAATTAATAATTTTCGGAAGGGGCCCAAACCTCAAGAATTAATGTCATAACATTTTAATTTGGTTTTCATAAGCTTTATTACTAGTTTACACATACGTGACATCAAGCTACCATGACCATGCATATTTAATACACCGATGAAAAATGTTAGATGATCCCAATTTTGTATGTGTTATAAACTTATAAGTAATAGCGATCCCCCTCACTGTAAATGAGGAAAGGGTTGGGGGCCTTTTCCCTACAAAAATTAGAATTGTAAGGTGCAAAATGATGCTATTTAAGCAGTTTCAATAAGGTAAAGGGCACCTAGAATCCATTTAACTATTCTGTATAGTGTAAGTTCAAACATTTTGGAGGTTCTCGACCCCGTTGGCTCCCACATCTGGGCATGTGGCCTTGCATTGGATATCCAGCATGCTATTGAAGCTTGACTTTTTTCTCCTTCGTCTTTAATTATTCTCTTCATAATTAAAAAGAAAAAACTAAATTAACCCAATGTTCAATAATTGGTAATGTCTTGGTCATAGAATACAGAGGGAACGTGAAGTACTAAGATATCAATATTTGTTTAGATTTAGGGAAGGGAAGGACGTGTCCCTTCCTTCTCCCTTCTCCACCACAAGTTGTTGATGCCCTTGAACTATATTACAGTGATAACAGACTACTATTATTACCAGCAGTCACAATATAACTAATATGACAAGGCAATTGTCATAGTGGCTGAAGTCACACGGTCTCCGTTAGTAAAGATTGGAAGTTTTGATGTGGTTTAACGTTTAGATATATCCATTGTGCTTTGAGAATGTAGAATGTTGTTATTCTGTCAAACTAGGGAAGCTTTGCTATTTTTACAAATCTTACTGTCTCAAGGCAAGTCGTCGTCTACGAATGAAGCAGTCTGTGAATACACAAATGAGAGTGCTGAGAAATGCGTTGAATATTAATGTGAACCACCATATTTCATTTCAAATTGGTTTATTGTGCCTAGTTTGTGTAATTCATTTGATCCCTAGAAGAACTATTTTTTAGCAAAAATATGTTTTGTATTATAAAAAAAACCCTCTTTATTGAAGGAATATGTCCCTCCCCCCTCTCCAGCGAATGACGCACCTTGTGCGATGCATTGGATGTTTACACCAGAATAGTTTGTTTTATCGCAGTGAGATTATTATTGAAGCGCAGTACATACGTTCTTTACCACTACGTGATTTCTGAAGTACCGTGATATTTATCGTAGCACGATATATCACAATTTATGCATTACATCACAATTTTTGCGATTTTATCACAATGTGATGTATCACAATATTATTCAAATATCGCATTGCGATACATTTATTCTAAATATTGCACACCCCTAGTTTTAAATAGAATAATTTATGGTGAGTGTTTGTGATGCGGGCTCTGAGCACTCACTGAGTTCACGGGTTGCACTGAATGAGTACAGTGTGGCAGATGGACTAGTAGAAGAGTGTGCTAGGCATACATCATTATTGTGCTTCCAAATGCTGTGGTTTGTAACCCTTACTGTTAGCAAAATATGATGATTTTTTATAGCCATGATTGTGGGAAATCACAGATCCTTGTGTAACACACACAAGCAAATATGTAAATTAAAATTTAAAAAAAAAAATTGGTTATTTATCACAGTATGACAATATAAACATAACTTTTCAGTGGCTCATTATGTGTTTGTGTGAATGTGTGTGTGTGTCTCTCTCTTTGTGTCTGTGTAAATCTCTGGCTTTGATAGCTTAATGCGTAGTCTTAACTTTGTCAATTCTCAATTTTACAATCTCGATACTAATGACCTCTAAGTGTAATAGCCTTTCACAGGCGCCATAAATAATAAGAAAATAGATTTTTAAGAATTTATTTAAAATAACTAAAGAATAAGTTTTTGTATATGTTAAGGCTGTTAATGTTTATGATTCTTTTCTCAAGGACATTTCTACCTACATGCATGTTATAAAGGTAGATTCTTACATGAAGCTATGCTGCGCTGTCTGAGCTATACTGCACTTTTAATTGCAAGAAATGTAAGTTGGAACAGTTTACATGTCACACATCGCTTTGCTACGCTAAGCTTCGCCGAGAGTATTCCTTTGTGTCAACATACGGCAGCAGACACCCACCTAACCCTTTCCCAGAGATTAGAGAAACATGCAGATGGAGCATAAGGTATGTTCTAGTGTGAGGGGTATGAGGCCTAGAGACGGAAGGGGGAAGACCCCATCCGCCACATTGGTAACTGAAAAATGTTGTTTATTACAGTAGCAACGAGTATAATGCGACTGTGGGTTGGCCAACCATAACCTAGTTTGTCAATACATCTACAGGAACAGCTGATTACACTCTGTCATATTGCAACCTGAATAAACAAAGTCAGCTTGGCTTCAGTATCGGCTGCTAATGCTCCATCTGTACTTTTCTCTTATCTCTGCCCTTTCCCTTCTCTGCACTGGCGAGCACAGAGGAAGCAAAAGAAATTACATGAAAAAAGAAACTCTGTAAAAACTAAATAAATATCAAATAAAGAGGTGGTTTTCCTATCTACACTAATCATACAGCAAATAGTTTTTTTGGACAGCTGACTTTTCCCCAACCAGTTTAATTCTTCGTGATATCTTCAATAATGTCAGAAAGTTCATTAAATTCTGTGGTCGCTGATTAAAAGATTTTCAAATTTTTTTTCATCGCTTTGTAGGTCCAACATCTAGTGGTGGCATCCGGGTAATGTTAATCTTTTTAGCATATTGGATGCACCCACATCCTCTTTATTTTCCTCGCATATCAGTGCTGCTAACAGCAACCCTCCCTCTTCTTTGTTGTCCCTATAATACTGTTATTAAAATATTTTGTGTTAGAGATACACCTCCAGTCTGGACATACCATGTTATTTCTGCTGCTATACTTTTAATAAACCATATATTGTATAGTTTTATATGTGAAATGCACAAGACACATACAATACTAGCACAGCATGGGTAGCTTCATGTGCAAATCCACCTTTAGGATAGTTGACAAAACAGCACTTCGCTGGCTTCCACCCACTCCATTTCCAACCATCCAGGCACTCCTCCAAGGTTGTCACTCATCCCATAACTGTGAGCCACTGATTATGTGATTCACGCTTGCTAAGTGTCATGTAACCCTTGCTGCTTGTTCTTCCGTTTGAATGGTGGCAAAATACTATTTAATTATTAGTTTTTTGTAAATTTATAACATAATACTGCTTAAAATATTGTTGGCAGTCCGCTATAATCATCTGCTAACATAGAAAGTGTTTTTGTAAAAATTAAGGTAAAATACAGATCAGATAACATAAATATTCTATTGTATTGTTTCTTGAAGTGTGAGGTACAGATGAGTGAACCATGTGCGTCTGTTTTACTGATCTATGGTACAGAAACAACCCTTATACAAAAAATGTCATGCTATATGAACGGTTGTAGAGCAAGGTTAGTAGTTACATCCAACATGATTACTTAAGTAGACAAAGGATTGAGGTGCTGACAGGTTGGTACTTCTTGATAGTAACACACACACACACACATAAGAAAGGACAAACATGTATTGTTGCTCGACGTACAGTTGGCTTAGACCAGCTTCATCAGGCAGTGATTTGATGCACACTGAAAATTGGTGGCTGTAAAGAATGAATGGCCATAGAACAGACACAAAACAAGCCATAGCTGGTAAATTGGACTTACTTGACAAACCAGCTGCAGCACATAAACAAAACTTTGGCTCCCGTTACAACACCAAATTGGTAAGAACCCTTCTACCCTCAAACAATAGTTTAGAACTTAGTTGCTGAGAACTGGCTCGTCAATACATAACCGAATTTCGACAACCCACGGACTTCAATATCATATAATTGCAAACTTAGCATCAGAATATCCTTGAACCGTCGCATATCCTCAGTTTGAATCTTCCTGTCGCACCCTAGTTCACTTCCTGGCCGCCAGGTAACAAACCACGCTTCCACCGCCACCACTATTGAGTGTGCCTCAACTCGCTGCCTGATGAAGCTGGGTCATTCCATTTTAAATCAACAAAATTTTAATGTTTAGTTGCTTCGTGGTTTTTTAATTTTCATAAAATTTTTTTAGGTTTTTGGGACATACTATCAAGAGCACAACACAATTTTTTTTTAAATTTTTAGTGACAATAATTTTTTAGATACAGCATACACATTATTAGATAAAATGGTGCACTAAAATTTGCCTTTTTAGTACTTTTTGTAATTGCCTGTAATTAATTACCTTATAAATGTAGAAAATCGATCTTGGGCACCTTTTAAAGCTTAAAAGATGAGGCTTTCAAGCATATATTGTTTATACAAAGTCATAGTGATTTGTGAGTTGCATAACCTCTGTAATTATGCAAAGAAAGTTGAGTTTGTCTAGAAAAAAAAAAGTAGAGTTGTACTAGTATTTGTGCTAGCGTTTTATTTGCAATTTAAATTTAAAAAGTGGAGGAAATTGTGTATTCAGTTGGACTTATACAAGAACACTGTAATAAACTATCATACTCAAGAGAATCTAAGTTTAAAGAATTTAATGAATTTTGATGCATGCTTGCAGCGTCTTGAGCTGTGAAGCCGCCGTCTCATCCTGCCTGTTCCATATTCCCGCAACTATTGTTTATCCTTTCGACCCGTATTACTCCCGCACTCGTCGGTGCACTCTAACCTGGCACCAAGTATTTCATATAAAGCCTACCTCACCCTTCCTTAGTTGTCCTTCATTCACAAAAACCATGGGCAAGGATATTTTAACGTATTTTTCCTATGAGACATCTTGTCGCCTGTAGTCACGCCACCCACAGCACAGAAGACCACAGAGGAGGGAAGGACCACCGCCTCGTGTCTGCGCCATCTCTCATTAGGTGAGCGGCCGGCCAGTCACCACAGGCCGCCCCGAGAAGGGTATAAAAGAGGGAGCACTAGCCACCAAAGAGCAGTTTGTCTTTGAATAGCGACCTGTTTGCTACTCGCTCTGAGCAGTACCTCTGCTACAACTAAAAGGTTCAGTTCTGCTGCGGTAGATTTCTCTACCTTCATCACTACTATCAGCTACAGCTCCAGGCCCGGAAGACCAGCGACCTCCAGATCCCTTCCATAAGCGCCCATCACGACCGTTAGAGCCTTCTACGCCAGCTGTCCAGCTTCGCCGACCAAGAACCGCTTTCCGAGGCGTCGTCATCTGCAACGACTCTCCCCACTGAAGTTAGTGCTCTTCGGTTCCTTCCTACACGCCCTTCAGGCATTTTAGGCACAGGGTGTTTCAGTTTTCATTGTTGGCGTATACCAATAAATCACACAGCAACATCATTCCTTTCTTTTCTTCATTCGTCATACCTTCCATTGTTGACAAACCCATCCGCCTGCTAGACACCTGTGACCCCTGCATCCTATAGGATCGCCACGGGAGTTTGATATTGGGTCATCATAAGCATCCTATAACTGGGAGGAGGCGTAAGCCGCGCGCCTTCCAGATTTTCTTCGTTATGCCCTCTGGAGGTAGCACGATTACACTATGCTCTTTCCGAGCGGTGTCAGGTTTTGTCTTGACTGGGAGAGGTTAAATGGCATAGGGACGTGCTGAGGCGCACTTCTAGCACTCCTCTAAAAGTCGGCCTGCCCAGCGCCAACAATAGTTCCGCCGCATTAGGCTTTACATGCCGCAATAGGCAATCTTACGGGATACCATTTACCAACAATCAGCTAGCCTTACCCTTACATCTTCATCTGAGTCATGGTCAGGCTATGCCTAAGAGGTCAGGTAGGAATTTGAGGGCCAGACAGGAGTTCGCTAAGTTGGTACAGAAGGCACTGGAGGTTTGGGATCCTGAGACAGGTGTGTATTGGATCCAGAGGGAGGTCTCCGCCGCCGCTCGACAAGGCACACCGCTCAATGGCCACACCATTGTCCGGCTGGCATTACAGTCACCTGGTGGATCAGCCTTCCTTAGCACCTCGTCCTCAGTACCTGTTTCCGTCTCAACCCCATCCTCGCCTTGTGGACCCCCATCCGACGCAACTCCTAACCTCGGCACCTGTGTGCTCTCCTGTCCGGAATATCAGTACCCCATTGTTGCCACTTCTTCCCATTCACCTTCGGCTACACCTACTGTGGAAGCGCAACCTCCAGTGCAAACACTAGTTTTCCCTCGCTGCGCCCTCGCCGACAGACTATCCGCTCCCCACTAAAACACGTCAATTTAAAAGTGATGAACAAATTTTGTTAAAATTATGAATTGGATCTGAAGACCTAAACAGTATGTGTACATATCACAAAAAAAAATTCTGGAAAAGTTTTCACATATTTATGGTAAAGTGTGTTCAGACCCATTTAACGTACACTGTAAACCGAAGAGGAAGTTACTTTGGCAGATTGCATTAGATGTGCAGGCTAACAACCCATTGCTTGTTCCTGGTAAGTGTTTGTGTACTAATTGCTTTAGCAAAATTGAAGATTTTGATGCAGATGAAGAAATGTTTGAACATCAATGTGTAGTAGTGGAAACAGTAAATGAAGTCTGTTCTGCTCTTGGTGTTTCTGCACTAAAAATTAAAAAACTTGGCAGTGATAAATGACAAGTTGCTTAAAAAAATACAGTAAAAAACAATATTGACTGCAGTTTAAAAAGACACTTGCATTATTTTCAATGTGATATAGTTAAGAATAAAGAAAACATTCCTGATGTCCCTGACCTGACCTTTGAATACAAGAATTTAACTGAAGAGCTCAAATTATAAGTAAAAAGAGCAAAAACAACTCAAGAGAAAATTCTTATTCTAAGTCTAGCTGCCAAATCATGGAGCTATCGAAAAATCCAAGAAAAATTTCATGTTAGCCAATACCCAGCAAGAAACTGTTAACAGAGAAATATGGCCTTTTGCCCAAAGTTGAAAATATAAAACTTAAAAATATGTTGACTGAGGAATGTAAAACAACTGTGAAAGATTTTTATAATGATACTGAAGACAACAGAGTCATGCCATGTTTGAAAGACTGTCTGTCAGTAAATGTATGTATTAAACTATAAAAAGTTCCAAAACAATTTGTGCTGTGTAGTTTGAAGAAAGTGTATTATAAATTTTAAGAAACTTACCCAGAATAAAAGATTGGTTTCTCTAGGTTTGCTGACTAAGGCTCGAGTGGCACACATTCTGCAAATGTTTGTGTTGCATATCAGAATATGAAGTTAATGTTTTCTAGCATAAACACACAACTTACTTACAAAGACATTCTTGAAATTGCTGTCTGTGACATTATTTGTGAAAAATGTATTAAGTATTTCATGTCTCTCATGTCCTGGGTTTGAACCTGTTAAATATGCTCTGGGTTATAAGGCTTCGAAGCAGATGCTGAAGTTCCCTTCAAACAGTGGTTATCAACTGACAGATGCAAGTTGGTAACTGTTGTGAAGTCATTTTCATATTTTACAGACAGCCTTCATGAAAAGTTGAAAGTAGGTACACAATTTCATTTAAAAACAGCAGAAGTAAAATCTTTAAAGTGACACTTGTATTTAGTGCGCAAAGAGTATACATATCCAAAGAGAACACAAGTGCTGCATTCAAATTAGTGAGAAAAGGAAGCACAAATTGAATATTATAATGAAAGTAAATAAAATTACTTATTGCTGTCGTCATTGCATAAGGACATTAATATTAGTTTCTTTACTTTAACATACACAATAAAAAATTGTTAAATTGAAGAAAACTGCAGTGGCTATAACAAACTCAACAAGTTTAACCGTCCATTTTCCGATACTGCTTCTACACTTGTTCTCTTTCTTTGTTGCTACATCATGCTACATTGCCAACCTAATAACACTAAAATTGTATTGTTTCCAGCACCCCCCCCCTCCCTCAATAAAATTATTTCATTCACCTGGCTTACCATTCAGCACAAGTACAAGAAACAAACTGATCCCTTCAATACAAATTTCTCAAATTCAAGAACAAAAAAAAAAAAAAAATGATCACACATATACAATAAACAGAATTTGGGAGATACTGGAAAGCACAAAAAGTAACACTTTGCCTTACACAAGTTCATGGTTCAAATAAAATTTGGGTGACCTTCCAGTCCAAGACTAAACAAATTTTACTAATGAGGGCTTATTTGATTTGATTTGATTTATTATATCAGCCAATAGGTTCAAGTATAAGCTTAATGCTAAGAACATAGGCTTTGTCAAATAGAAAATTACAATATGATCAAATTTTACAAAAATAGACAATACAAAAACACAAAATCTTATGTTAAGTTAATGGTTAACTACATTTTTACAATAAATACATAAAAATGTGGTTTATTAAACCTACTAGTCATTTAACATAAATTATAAAACATTGTCAATTAAGTATAGTTAAGACAATATTTAAGAGCAAGTATACAATGCATACACCTTGGTAAATATTATTTACATTAAAAATCTTGCATTTCAATGGCTAAATATATATTCTTAATTTCTATATATTTCCTTAGTTCCCTTTTAAATTTAACTTTATTTTCAATTAAAGATAGATCTTTAGGTAACTTATTGAAGAAAACAAGTCCTCAGTGATGAATTTCCTTGGCGAATGAAGTTGTATTATGAGTTTTTGGTTTAAGTTTATAAGAATTTTTAGTTTGATGTACATTGGGATTTTTCATTTCAACAAAACTTTCTATGTTGTTTTTTGTAAATAGTAATAATCGAAAAATATATTATGAATAAAATGGAAGTATCTTCAATTTACTAAATAAAATTTTACATGTGGTATTTGGTTTAACATTACAAATTATACGTATTGCTTTCTTTTGAAGTTTAAAAATTATATTACTATGACTACTGTTTCCCCAAACCTCAATACCATAAGTCATGACTGAATGAAAAAGTGCAAAATAAGCAGTACGTAAATCATGTCTATCCAATACGTTTGATAATATTCTGAGTGCTTAACATACTTTACTTAATTTATTAGAGACTAATTTAACATGTTCATTCCATTTAAGTTTTCTATCAACCATTAATCCCAAAAATTTTGTAGCTTCTACTTGGTTTACTGTTTGGTTTTGAAATTGGGTTAGCAGTGGTTCATTAATATTAATATTATTATTTGAAAAAAAACATGAATTGAGTTTTATCAATATTTAGTTTCAAATAATTTACATTAAACCATTTATTTATATTTATCAACTGCATTATGGTTTTGTCCTTAAGTTCAGATATAGATTCAGCAGTTAAAATCAAGTTTGTGTCATCTGCAAATGACACTATATTACCCATATCTATTTGAGCTGGCAAGTCATTAACATACATCAGGAACAACAATGGACCCAATACACTTCCCTGAGGTACTCCTTTTTTAATACAACCCCAATCAGAATAAATTTCATTGTTATTCTGTTTAAGGAGTACTTTTTGCTTACGATACTGTAAATAAGAGCCAAACAGTTTCAATTCATTTCCTCTTATGCCATAATGGTGTAATTTATTCAATAATATGTCATGATTCTCAAGGTCAAACGCCTTTGACAGATCACAAAATACTCCATATACATACGATCCAGAGTCCATGTAATTAAGAATTGTTTTAATTAGATAATACATGGCCATGGTTGTTGACTTTCCCTTTTGAAAACCATATTGCTCTGTGCATAAAATATTATTTGTATTTAAGAATTTAATTAACCTATTATGTATGATTTTTTCATAAATTTTTGAAAAAATTTAGAGTAAACTTATTGGTCTATAATTGCTTGCTAAAGTTCTCTCTCCTTTCTTATATACAGGCACAATTTTTGCAATTTTCATTCTGTCAGGGAATTCCCCCTGAGAAATTGAGGCATTAATAATATAAGTTAGAGGTTTAATAATTTGCTTCACACATTTCTTTATCAAATAAGATGACAAATTAAAAATATCAGTTGTTTTTTTGTTACTGAGAGACATGATGGTTTTTTCTACCTCATGTTCATTAACTGGATACAATTTAAAATTTGTAACACATCTTTTATTTTTATTTATTGGTATTCAATGGCTTTGTAAGTCCATCAGCAACTTGATCATGGGTGCTAACATAATTTACTTCGATTATCCCTTCTTGAATTTTCTCCCTAATGAAATGGTGACGAATGTCCACGTGTGCGAGTCTCTTATGATTTTCGGGGTTCTTGGACACTTTTATCGCAGCCTGGTTGTCCTCGTGGATTAGGATTGCCTCATTTAGCTGGAACACGCAAAGGTCTTTAAGAATTCCTCTGATCCAGCATGCCTCTGCTGCTGCTGTGCTAAGTCCCACATACTCTGCTTCTGTTGATGACAGCGATACTGTTATTTGCTTCTTAGATGCCCGAGTGACTGTACATCCATAGATTTGGAACACAAATTGTGAGGTTGATTTTCTGTCTGACAGGTCTCCCCCCTAATCTGCATCGACATATCCTTGAACTGCTAGGGATGTTTTCTGACATCTGTACACCAAGGATAGGTGGAGTGTTCCTTTAATGTATATCGCAAGACATGTTTCAGGGCTCCCCACAACTCATCACTTGCACTGTTCTGATACCTGCTCAGAAAACTTAGGGTTGCACTTAGCACTGGCCTTGATCCGATGGCTGCGTACATAAGGCTTCCAATGAGTTGGCGACATCTTGTTTTCAGGCTGCTGTCTTTTGGTTTATTGTTAGCTTTAAATAGTTTTGAGGCTGGATCCATGGGGGTAGCAACTGGTCGACAATTTTACATTCCGTACTTAATCAAAACATTCTTCAAGAAGTTAGTTGGGTTTATCTTCAAAGTGCCAGATTTTCTGTCTCAAGATATGCTGATTCCCAAGTAATTTGAGGCTTCCCCAAGATCTTTCATCTTGAAGTTTTCCTTCAGACTTTCCTTGAGCTTTTTTATTTCCTTTTCATTATTTCCCACAATTAAAAGATCATCCACGTACAGAAGCACATACAGTTTGTCTGTTGGGGACGGCTTTACATACAAACAGTAGTTGTGTCTAGACCTCTGAAACCCATTTTGCATCATTACCTCGTTGAATTTGTCATTCCAGTATCTGGGAGATTTTTTTAGTCCGTAGATTGATTTGTTCAATCGATAAACAGTCTTCCCATCACCTTGCATTCCTTCTGGTTTAGACATAAACCCTTTCTCCTCTATATTTCCATACAGGAAGGCACTGTGTACATCCATGTGGTAAACAGCTAAATCCAGTTCATTTGCAACAGCTAGCAAGGTCCTCATGGTTCCCAACTTCGCAACTGGTGCGTAGATTTTTCCTAGATCAGAAATATTATTCTGTTCGAAACCTTTTGCTACTAACCGAGCCTTATACTGTGTAGGTTTTCCTTTGTCTTCACTCTTGATCCTGAACACCCACTTGCTTCAATAATATGACAGTTTTGTGCGGCTTCCACTTCAGTCCATGTATAGTTCTCTTCAATAGATTTCAGTTCTGTATCTATAGCAGCCTTCTACGTATCACTATCACTGCTCTTTATAGCATCTTCATATGTAAGTGGTTCTGCTAACGCATAAAAATTTGTTTCATAGTCGCTAAGTTTCTGAGGCCTTTTTAAAGTTTTATGGTCTCTCAGTCTGATGTTTCCAACCTCTTCCTCCTGTGTTTAGGAGTTGTCTATGTTTTTGGAAAAATTCTGGCCTGAGTTTAGATTTGTCATTCCACCTGCTAGCTGTCACTGCTTCCCTTTCTGATCCAAAACCTTTGAAATCTTCCTCCTCCTCTTCTGATAGAACAGACGAATCTTGAATGTCTAGATTCTCCTTCTCAGTTTCACTAACATAATCAGAGGACGTCTCTTCAGGAATGTCAGTTTGATCATGTTCAAACGTAACGTTTCTTGATATCTCTATTCTTCTCTGACCAGGAATATAAACTCTGAAGGCAGGGTTGGAAAAAAACCAGGTTTAAATTTTAAAAATCATTTAACCTGGTTTTTTTGGTTTAAATCAGGTTTTTTTGGTTTAAACCAAGGTTTTTTATTAACTGCAGATTTATTTAATTAAACTAGTTGTTTTGTTTGACGATGTTCAGTATAGTTAATACATGGTGTCATTAGATCACTATTGCTGTTGTTCAAACTTTATTACCATCTTACGGTAAGCAAATTGATAATTTTACTCTTTTGCTCAACTTTCTGACATTTTAATTAAGTGCAGATTAGTTTTATAAGTTCTACAAAATATACCTAGTAACCTAGGTAGCACTCAGTTGGCAAAATTGTTGAACTAATATATAACATACAAAAAATTCCAAAACTTTAACTAATCACACCAATGACTTATAAATGTCTAGATAATTTTGTCATCAGCTATCTTCAGTCTTGTAGTAATTCTTTTCTAGTTGTTACTTTTGCTGCTCACAACACATTACTGTTAAACACTTTAAACAAAAACCCAAGTTTTGATGCTTTCTCTGTACCCAAGCGGTTACGTAGTTTTGATTGCACTAATCCAAATGAGGAGAAGATTCTTTCTACGCTTGCTGAAGAAGCTTGTGCTGTAAGTAGCTGTTCAACAGAAAGAAAAACTTTATCATTGAATTTCTCAATGCTGTTTTTCTGACTTTTCCACCACTCATAGCTTGTAACTAGTGATGTCACCTCATTCTCAAACAGAAACTCTTGGAAAGGTAGGCTTTTCGATTGAAACTTAACAACTAATAAAAGAAGTGAGCTAGTTGAATACTTCAGTTTTGCAAAATCAAGTGCCATTTTGGTTTCTTCCTCAGTTAAATCAAATGATGAAATCTTTGCTTTTGGATCCAGCATATAAGCTAAAAAATGAGCAGGTGTTAATGCCATGTTATATCTGTTTTTAAATTTGATTAAGACATCCTTATTCTTTGTAGCTTCCATGTTCATTTGAAGTTTTTTCCACACTAGTACCGACTCAGAAATAGTGCAGTTGTTTTTTTGAACTTCATCAAGGGCATGTTGTTAATTAAGCGCTAGTAAGTTTTGTGTTGAGACTTTTGTATTTAAGGTAAATAACCTATTGTTATGAGAAATTTAGTTTTGTTGGAGTGGTGGCAATGTTCATGTAAAGCGGTTGGTGTTGATAATGGTGTTTACTAGAAGATGTGTTGAATCAGGGGAAGTGAATAAATACACTTTGAAAACAAGGATGCATTACTTATTCA
>PNEQ01005594.1:0-18409 GCA_003012365.1 Medauroidea extradentata
CTTGTGGACGTGTCCGGTACTCTTCAGTGTGTCTTACTATCTTGTGGACGTGTCCGGTACTCTTCAGTGTGTCTTACTACCTTGTGGATGTGTCCGGTACTCTTCAGTGTGTCTTGCTACCTTGTGGATGTGTCCGAGACTCCTATCTGACATTTTCAGTCAAGTCGAGCAGCATGGTTTGTCACGGTCAAGAATTGTTCGCTGGTGTTGTGAAACATGCTCAGAGAAAACCATTAAAATAGTGGTTATAAGATAATAGTTCGGAATGTTTTTGATTGATTACAGTTATCAGCATCAGGCGTTGACAGTGAAGGAATTAGTTGCTATTAAAGCTAAGATAACGTGTGTGTATGCTGCCTCTATTTTCAGTGCGTTTTGTAGAATCCTTGAATTGGCCAATATGCATTTTTATGTGTGTCTTATTAAGATAAAGATCACTATGATAGGCAGTCGGGTTCGAGCTCTATTGACATTTCTTTGGAAATACATTACATCCGTTTTCACCCCGTAAGAAGTTTAATTTTGAAAAATCCCATCTTCGTGCTTGCCTACGACCTGAGAGGAACCAACACAAAAAGTTCACGATTCTAGGTTTAGTGGTTTGGGCTGTAGTTTGATACGTCAGTCAGTCAGGGTTCTCTTTTATATAGCCTACTATATATATTTAGATATGATTATTTCAATGTATTATGAACAATATGACCAATACGAAACAGCATAAAATAAGTAGGTTTTAAGTTAAAAGTCATAGTCGAAAGCTTACAATTTGCAAACAAATCTCGGTGTAGAGTATTTTGCTGTTCGAACGTGTAGCCACATCTCGTTGACACGCATGTGTCAACGACTCTAGCCAGTAGGTGAGTTCAAGGCACCTGTAATTGGCCGATAATTTACGCGAAGGGTGGGGTTTTATGAAATTCACCAAGCGATGGCAGCACTGCAGGCTGCAGCTCCGAGTGCTGATGACAAGTAACTACAATGTTTGGGATGAAAATTTCATATTTAATAAAAAAAGTTACCTGCTATTTTCTTTTTCTAGCTCACACAACCAGGTAGCTGAATAAGACAGGGAGCCGGGTTTGGTTAAAAGCATTCAACTATTAGCTCCGTAGGTTCACTTTATTTTGTCACTTTTTATACCAAAGTTTATGATTATTAACCGGATCTGAAACAATAAAATTAATTTTGTAGTAAGTTATCATTATTCCAGAATTTTAAATAAACTGATATAAACTCAAACCTACCACTCAAATATTGCAATGTGCGAGAGCTATCTTGCCATCTTCACTACTCTCAAGTCAGCATGTGATTACAGTGTTTGTGGCGTTTGAAAATACAGCGTTTATGAAAGCTCATTAATTGTATAGTTAAAAATATGTAGGGAATAATCACTTTGCATGGTTGCATTTGGTGTACGTAGTTTGTCTACTGTCACATGTCATGTATATAAACTATTTTTAATATGATAGCAATATTCATTATTTGAAACACAACAATTCTCTTTAAAATAGAGAATCACAATGTCGTTGTAATGTCCATATAATTTCTCATTAACAAAAGGCACAATGTCCAGGACATAATATCACTAACAAAATGCCCCAAGTCCTCGACTTGGTACTTTTGCATTATTCACATGTATTCACTAGTCTGTTTAACGTATTTCTTGTATAGAACTTCGTTCCTTTTGTTGCGGATAGCCAAGAGAATGCTTTCGAGAGTCGGAATCTCTTATAAAGTAAATTTGCCCAAAAAGTGAACTTGGTCCCTTTTGCAAATTCTCGATTAAATAGCTGATGCTGAAATCTCGTACATTTTATTGTTACAAATTGATTGTGTTTAACAAATCCATCATCCTGGGTAAATTTTTGCTCATAAAATTGGCTAATATTATTTAAGGGCGCTCTTCCCCTCAGTTTTCAGCGTCTTTTTTTTATTTTTATAATTGTACCACATATTTATTTTATTGTTTTATACATAAATTGTGATTAAATGTTCCTCTTAGGAAATTTGTGTAGCCCTCATAGTTTTTGCGTAATGAGTCATAAACGCTAAAATTTACATATTACGGTTTTATGTACGCCACTAAAACCAGCTGGCATGCTAAACCTAAAAATTCATAGTGTATGGAAATGTTGTAGGCTATGATTTTACATTTGTAAAAACAAAAAATAAAATATTTTTGTATTTAATAAAAAATGCTAAATTTAAAAATTAAGATTTAAAATATAAAAAAGTTTTTAAAACTGCAAAAGTATATATATACTTTGTTTTTATATGTGTCAAATCACAGCCTACAACATTGTTATACACTGTGAATTTTTTCGGTTTGGTATGTCAGTTGGTTTTAGTGGCGTACATAAAACCGTAAAGTGAAAATTTTGACGTTTACGGTTCATTACGCAAAAACTATGAGAGATACACAAATTTCCTAAGAAAATGATGTAATAACACTTTTTGTCTAAAATAATAAAAAAAAAAATGTCTGGTACAAATATAAAAATTAAATAAAAAAACAGTTGAAAACTGAGGGGAACCGTGCCCTCAAGGCTAGTTTCAGTCGCCATATTGAATTGTATTATTTTTCGTTGTTTTGAAATTCTGAGAAGAAAGATGTTAAATTTGTGATTATAACTCAAATTCTATTTACATTTCAGTACAGTACAGACCTTGCGATTCAGCTGTTAACTTATAATTACACCGCAATGTGTGTGGCAATTTTTTTATATTCATAATTTCCCCGACAAACTGCGACCTGACTGTACATTACTAGCTCTATTGCCATGCTTGTATTGCAGTTCAAAGTAAATAGAATTTACGACATAGTCGCCGATTTAACATTTTTCTTTTCATAATTCCAAAAAAAAAAAAATTAAAAATAATAAAATTCAATATGACTGAAACTGAGCGTTAAGATAGTTGTTTAGTAGTGTTTCCATATTAACTCTTAAAAAAAAACATGTTAATTTAAAAGAGTATTGTTAGTGTTTGGTTATTGAATACACACTCTTAGCATCTTGTTGGCGGTGAGGTCCTGAGCGACTGAGCCAAATACTCAGACTGGAAACTGGGAAGGTAATTGGCCATGGCCTATAGCGAGGTACCATCCCAGCATTCACCTGGAGTTATTCTGTAGTCTACTGCAGTTAGATATTTTGGTGGATGGTATACAATGTTATTGTGAGTGTTTTGGCTTAGTGTAACTTAATTATGTTTGATGGAATTTTTATTTTCATACTGTTGACCACAAATAATATTCTGTAGTAAAAGACATGTCAATATGTACTTATTTGTTGTAATAATGTAGTAAACATATAAATCACAATTAGTACACAATGTGCTTAAAATTAAGTCATACATGTAATCACTTAATTCAGTTATTGAAAAAATAAGGATGAATCTGGTTTAAAATAAGATGTTTATGTATTATTTTAAAAGATTTGTGTTTGAATTATAAGAGTTTTTTTTCTTGAAGAAGCATAAAAATTTTAAAATGAAACACCTTTTTGATAATTGGTGTTGCATCCTGATGGTATCCTACCTAAAAATAAATTCTTAATGCTCAATCTCTTATTTCATGGTATTATTTTTGGTTATGTGTTGTGTAAACATTACATATTTTTCAAATGGTTGTTGTTGAAAACATTTAATTCCTGTCAAATTATGATGAATTTCACAACTTACACAATTATGACTTTTAAATTACAGTAGCAATGTATTGTTTTCTAGTTGCATAATGATGTACTTGCGGTAGAATGTTTATTACATCACGACACTTGAATGTGCATTCCCTATCATTCATAGATTGTCAGCGCTCATTACAGGGGATTCCTGTATATTGTGGTCTTGAATATTTTTAAACTGAATGACCTATTACTTCCTGGTGAAAGTGTTGTAGGTCAAAACTTACAGTGGTCTGCTACCCCATAACAATAAACACGTGTTGGGGACCGAGCCAGTAAAATACATAAACTTTTTATCCCACGCACTGGTTGATATTAGACGACAGTTGAAGACAACTCGAAAGAAAAGAAGAGATGAATTCATTCTTGAGTGAATTTTATTTACATTGATGAAACGTTACCAATTGCACTTTTTCATATAACATTTACATACAACCAGAAATGGTGTTGTTAAGTTGAACAAAAAAATTAGTGCGACAGAGGTTTTGCTGCAACAGAGTTAAGAAGGCGGGGTCAAAACCATACTGCACAACCTTAATGACCTCCTACACCAGTGGAAAAGTATTTACAGGAGGATATAAATGTTTGAATAAAGGTTACTAGAAAGTTAAGTCTCTGGTACTGCCTGTGCAGGCTATATTTCATAAGTCACTTAATATAGTGACTTGCAAGTTGTCGTTACCTGCCTCGACGAAGACTTAGCTTAAACTGTTGGGAACAAGGAAGTCCCTCAACGTGTACATAGGCCAGGCCACCTCGCCACTTCAAAACAGGTCATGTGACCCAGCAATTGCCATTCACGTAAAACAACACGAAAAAAATCCTTTCCCGCCATGGGAACAATAAACTACGACTTGCAATTTAGCGTAGAGTACTCCTACAACCTTCTAGAACAATGTTAACAAACCGTAAAAAGCCAAAATACAACAAACAATCATAATTTAAATAACTCTGTAAAACAATTCGGAAAAGAAATAAACATTATCACAGACAAAGATAAATAAAAACAGCAAAATAAATGCAACATTACAACCATATCACTGTATTCTATTAATTATAGATTTAGTCAAGTGTCAAGTTTTAAACAAAAAGTGACAGTATAAAATAAAATGTTTGATAAGTTAACTTCTAATGTAGCAGAGAGCTGGTACAGAAATAACGCTTGCTAAGAAGAAATCTCTCGGCGGACCACAAGTAGAGTAGAGTTTGTTGTGACCAGCATGTTTATACGTAGCGTTGTATGTTGTGTGCAGGATGGCTCGTACCTGGCAGAGTTCTTGTTGGGGAAGGGCTACGACGTACACGGCATCATCCGTCGCGCCAGCACGTTCAACACGGGCCGTATCGAGCACCTGTACGCAGACCCCAAGTCTCACCGCCAGGGCAAGATGAAGCTACACTATGGGGATATGATGGACAGCAGTTGTCTGGTGAAACTCGTTAGTGAAATAAAACCAACAGAGATATACAACCTGGCTGCTCAGAGTCACGTCAAGGTAAGAAAACTACATAAACTTGTTTCATGGATATTGTTTTATTTCTTTTGTTCGTTTCATCTCCCTTCACACAATATATATCCAAATGTCATTGATGCTGTTTTGTAGTGTGACGTACAGTAAAATACGGTTAAAAAGTTCCTGAAGGAACAGTAAAATTTTAACTTCTTAGCCAGGAAAACTTCTTAAAAGGGTCAAATTATTATTGTATTTATGGACATGGTAAAAATTATTCGAACTGATTAAGGTTCCTATCTACCTGCACTTGAAGTGCATTGCAGCGAGTTACAAGTAATCATATTTGGAAGAAACATCTCAACGCGTATTACGTTTGTACATCTATGAAAAGAAATCACATTTCATACAATGTTTTTATCAGTTTAAAAATTAGGATCACTTATTGGAAACATGATTTTCAAGACCCTTAGAATGGCTAAAAATAGCTTTTTTAGAGGCCGTATCTAGGGAAATTCCAACCGGATTTGAAAAACACAATAATAGAAATAGGCACTAGAATGTGAAGCACGAGTAGCGCTAATAAAATTATATGATAACTGCTTAAAGTCCCATAGGAAAATGAATAATAGTAAAGTTCTGTGAGCCAGTTGCCGGGTTTGCATGTAGAGGCGATAATACATTACATACGCCGACCTACTGCACTCTTAACACTCCATCTGTTTTGTGCCTCGCATACACCAACACAGCCCACCTAGTTAAGAACCTTAAGAGGGAAAACTCATTATGTGGGAACTTCTTAAGAGTGTTTTCTGTGGGCTATTACATACGTAGGTGTAGATGGACATATATCATTATTCTTTAACATATTACAGAGCTCACGTATGACTGAACAGTACAAGGTGCATAAGTTAATTAGAAGATCGTCAAAAGTCTCATGTTTTCAAAGCCCTAGTTATCACATTCTATCCTCTTCTATAACCCATCTCATGTAAAAATTCCATTTTTTGACATTTGTGTTTATATTTTTTTTTACCTCTGTTGTCATAGAATGAATTGTTTTCCTCGTAATTTTTTTTGCACAAACACACTCAGTAGACTCTCAAACTGTGCATGAAAATTATTTTCTCTTAGAAATGTGTGCGCGTAATATAGTCTTAAGAAATGTCTAAAAATTTAATTCTTATGTGAGACAGTCTTAGTAATTATTCCTAGGTCGTCTTGTTCCTTTCTTTCCCATTAAGGATGTTTGTTATTTGAAAGTGTTGTGTCTGATGGTATGTCCAGTATATTTACCTTCATTTTATTCTTTTTCATTCCCTTTAATATTTTTTCCTCTTCATGGACTTAAACAAACTTCCATGTTGGTTTACTTTCCATCCAACTCTTTTCTTGTCTTTCTGGCATCTTTTTTTTCTTTTCTTTATTTTCTTAGGCAAAACATTTGCTCATAAAGTTTGACTGTCCATTTTTATGGTTTGTTTTTGCCTTCAAAAATCCTGGATATTACATTTGATATTTTGATGTTAAATTGTCTTACGTCATGTCAACTAATAAACACAGAAAAAAAAATTTTGATTAATTTTTTACGTAATTTTTTTATTTGAACATTATTCCAGCCTGTAAGATTAGTTTGCAGTCGTACCTTTGTTTCTTTCCGGACCTCAGAGCATCATCACATATACATTAAATTTTTTTTTTAATATTTAGACACTGTTATTTGAAATATTCCATTATGTTTAAAATTATAAATATTTGGAAGTTTTGCAAAGAAGCTTTTAATAAGTTTTATTCTATTATTTACAACTCTTATAAAATGTCAATGTGTAGGCTGTTTGATTTTCTCAATTTTTTTGTTTTGCCGTTATTGGCTTTTGCAAAGCTAAGAGATTGGTTGAAAATAGGAAGTTGGACTGCTAATTGTGAAAGGTTGAAACATAACCCAAGTACAGTATCATCTTTTTGCTAAGTTAGTTTCTTCTTGAATCCAATAGTTTGTGTTTATACTTAGCTGTAATTAAGGCCATGAAATAATTTGATGTACGTACAAGCATCCTGTCAGCCTTTACTATTGTTGCACAGTGGTTGACGTGCCTCTGTACTCGTACATGAAATATGTTGCAGTTGCAGGGTTGTTATCTTGGCCCTGGCTATCACATACTGTGAAGGCTGGTAAGACTGTCGACACGGAGGGTTGAATGTGCTGTAGTGGTTCTGTGCACAGTTGCAGGGTTGTTATCTTGGCTCTTGCTAACACATGCTGTGAAGGCTGGTAAGACTGTCAACACGGAGGGTTGAATGTGCTGTAGTGGTTCTGTGCAGATATCATTTGACCTGAGTGAATACACGGCAGAGGTGGATGCAGTAGGTACTTTACGTCTGCTGGACGCCATACGTACGTGCGGCTTGGAACAGCACGTCAAGTTCTACCAGGCCTCGACGTCCGAGCTGTACGGCAAGGTGCAGGAAGTCCCTCAGAAAGAAACAACGCCTTTCTATCCCAGGTCTCCCTACGGTGAGTCCTACCACATTGCCACCTTCAGAATTGTAATTTCTAGTTTTATTTTCACTAGAAATAGGGAAATATAATAGCCTGCAAATGTTCTACACAAGGAACTCCTCTAAGAAACATGAAACATGAAAGGACCTATATTTTTACAATTGTTAAGGGTGTTAAAAATGTGGATGATATTTTCCAACTACAATATTTATCTTCAAAACACAGACAGTTTCATCACTGTCATAGTGACTTACTGTTTACCAGTGCCATACGTATTATGTAAGGTCTGCGTCGTTTTACCAAGTATTAAGTTAGTATTTGATTTCTTATCTCATGTCAAGGATAAAGATGCAGTTTGACTGTGAGTACAGTAAATAAAACCCTCTGAAGATGTTCTCACTTAAGAAATTTACTACCTGAATAATATTAGCACATCTATGAATACAGTGGTAATTATACCCTGTCAAGAAGTTTATGGCCAAGAAATTAAAATTTTTCCATTTCTTCAGAAACTTACTAACAGGGCCCTTGAAGACCAGATTGTAAGGGGAAAAAAGTAGCTATGACAAAATATTTATTGCAAAATTATTACCAACAAGCTGTGTGCTATGTTGCACTGTTTCCAGTAATATTGACAATAAATGTTCTGTAGACATTGCGGGAAGCGCGTAATTGTTCCTGGTACTAACAAAGTTATCACAATGAAAAATTGAAGTTTTTAACAATGTTGAATTGGTAACAAACAAATTAATTATGTTGCTAGTAACGTTTGTTGTCAACATATTTTATGTACGGTATAAAATTTCAGAACGGGCCAGGAAAATAATGTGTCAACGATGTGGCAAATTATTAAAATTTCCAGAAATGTTTTAAATGTTTGCACCTTAGCCACAAGATATTGAAACCTAGTGCTGTCCACATAGGATTTTAACACAGTTGTTTTTTTCTGTGTTGGCAGCAAAATTGATGAAAATTTTCAGTGGTTTGATACTGTTTGTTGAAAATATTGTTGCTAATACACGTGGTATTTGTAATTTTGTGCCCTTTTTCAATAGAGCTGAACAGTTTCCTCTGTCCGCGACATGCACAGTTAACCTCTTTCGATTATTGTTTGGCTGTTTGGAAATAGAGCCAACCACTTTCACGTTAATGTGGTGAGACGGTGATTCAGATGCTTGCTCAGCTGTTTTCCTTGCGTTTTTATAATGGTGGCGGCAGATTTGAGGCTTCTTTGGACTAAACTGTCGTACAGTACTTGTTGCAACAAATGAGTTAATCACATATGTAACAGTTTTTTTTGTAAATAATCTCTAGCTACTGTTGATTTTCCTGAAATATACATAAGAAATTAACTTACTATTTGAAGTGTATGCCATATTAATTAAGGGTTTGTTACAAGATGAAATTTTTTTACGAATCAAAATTTTGTTACTGCCCTTTTTGTGTATATGTTTTTGTTTTTGGTACTTTCGTTTTGGAAAAGTAGTCAAATTTTTTTTTGTAGAAACAATAAAAGCATTTTGCGAAAATGACGAACATGTTAACAAAAATGTTTTCTGTAAATATCTTATAATGTAAATTTTTTATGATCTTCGTTATATTGTTAAAGGGAATTTCTTAAATGTTTCTTCAGTCTGTATAATCTGTATGCATGGCCATGATTTATTTTTGTATGGTAAATTTAAATGTTTATTTAAATAATTCAATATTTGAATTTGGTGGTGGGACAAAGTATCTTAGGTAATTATAAAATGAATGCAAGTGGCCCGAAGCTAAATTTATTTGTGAAAGCCTGTTATTAATTCTGTTAGATGTACGTAGTTGTGCTGGCTGTCCACAAGCGCAGTGGCTAGACAGAGCTTACTTGTATGTGTCATTGAACATTGAAGGTGTACAGCAAGAAAGGGAACAGTTGCCAGCGCTCTGTTAGTATCTTATCTTACCAAATACCAAGTGCTTTAGTTTACAAGACCAACTTTCTTGTACAAGAACATACAGTATACACCTTTAAAATGTTGATTGCAGATTTTAAGAGACATTTATGAAATGTGGGGTAATTTTGCAATATTTGTTATGTCTGCACCAAAAATAAATTATAAAGTGTAAAAAATTGGAATAGTATTGCTGTTACTGTAGTAACGACACACTATCTGGCAATATTACCAGTATACACTATTCATTTCAAAATACATCTTTTGTGTAAGCTATTTTGTTAAAAACCAGTTGCATTTCCATAAAAATGTTTGTTTATATTAATTTAGTACAAGAAAGATAATTGAAAATATAAGCATCCTTATCGTACATTAGCTACCGTAATATACAAGCCTTTGTATGCTAGTGGCTAGTATGCGCGTATTAAGTTCTTTATTGCACTACAAATTACTAACATTGATCTGACGTGAAAGACTTGTTATAGTTTGACTAACTATACTCATGCATGTGATTTTTAAATTAGTGGTTTCTGAAGTCTGACTATATATTATAACTGTAAAGCAAGGATAGTTTACACATATTGTACCAAATAAAATGGTAGGTTAACCATCATGTGGGAAAGAAGTAATGTATGTAGCAAATGTTTCTTGTGTATGTAGGACTCAAATATTAAAACATATTGCCTTAGTTGACATCTCCTCAAAGGGGCATTCAGACAAAAGTATTGAGTTTTTAAGAAGTGGTGCAAAGATACCTCAAAAATGTGAAATATTCTAGGTTAATGGTGTATATTGCTGGTACGAATGTCCACGTTGTCAGAGTGTTAGTAGCTAAGTGCAGTGACTCGCGATGTCTTTGTGATCCTCTGGGAGCTACAAGTGTTTCGTTGTGCTGTGTCGCAGCGTGTGCCAAGCTCTACGGCTACTGGATAGTGGTGAACTACAGAGAAGCTTACGGCATGTTTGCGTGTAATGGTATCCTGTTCAACCACGAAAGTCCGAGGAGAGGAGAGAACTTTGTGACCAGGAAGATCACGCGCTCTGTAGCGAAGATAGTTCTCGGCCAGATGGAGCACTTGGAGCTGGGGAACCTGGACTCCAAGCGTGACTGGGGTCACGCCAACGACTACGTTGAGGTACGTTCCACCTTTCTTCTAACATAACACACTCCTCTTTAATGCTGTCAGTTGTGCTGTGCGTCTTCTTCCCTCCTCTTGCCATTGTTAATTGGATGATGCGCCAATTGTAAGGTACCAATGAAACCAGTCTTACAAAAACAGAACTTCAAGTTTGATCAGTATTTTGTTCGTGGGCCATACTAATGTTGCATATTTTCCTTTATGCTCTCGAGAGTTTCTGTAAGCTTATTTTCTGTGCTTCAATTTCTAACCAGGTTGGTTCTAGAATCTCATGTAAGTATTTACGAGTGTGTAACCCATTTTTGTCTGTTCACATTTTGTTTTGTTCGTGGATGTTGAGTATAGTGCAGATGATTTCAGTTTCATGGTATGAGATTTGTAGCCCAGTTTGTATATTTCATCAATTTTTGACGTTAACTGAGAATCACTTTATTAAATTGCAGTAATAGTAAAATAACAGTTGAACTGTATTTAGTTGGTAGTATGGTCCAAAATTTACTTCTGATATAGTGCCAAGTAGACCTTACTACTGGTAGTCAATAAACTACCAGTTGACACTGTTATGACATTGTTGAAGTTGAAAGAGACAAGCACGGATGTTGTTTTGCAGGCAATGTGGCTGATGCTTCAGCAGGACGCGCCGGAGGATTTTGTGATAGCGACGGGGGAGACGCACAGTGTGCGGGAGTTTGTCGAGGCTGCCTTCCAACACGTGGGCAGGGAGATAGTCTGGGAAGGTTCGGGAGTGTCGGAGCTGGGTCGCGAGAAGGACTCTGGCATAGTTCGCGTCAAAGTCAACCCCAAGTACTTCCGACCCACCGAAGTGGTACGTACGATCATAAGCCTAACAGTATTAACACTGCTCATCAACTTAATGGTTATTTCATTTTTGTACAAAAACATTTCTTCTAAACACAACACAATATTGATATCAAAGAAAGACTACCTTGTTTGGAAACTAATACACATTCATTTGTCCCCTGATTTGTCTTGATAGTAAGCCCTACAATTTTGTAAATTGTTGCACACAACTTAAACCTTGATCTAATGACAGTCTACAGTTCCCATGAATTCTGATAAGTCACTGTTGTCATCAGATAGAAGCAACCAATTTTGACCCTGAAGAAGGTTAAAAGAATGTTGTCTAAATTTTACTTCGTTTGATTAAAGTTTGTTTTTAACTGTTTCAGATATTAAAACCAGTAGGTTTTTAAATGTAACATTTATTTTCAGTTTCCTTGTTCCCGGAAAAATTTTTGAATAGTTAACGATGCAAAGTTTTACTTACCCAATTGCATCAATAAAATTAAAGTAAAACATATTTTGTGTAAGCATGTTATTTAAAATGTATACATTTTAATGAAACAATGTGCCAAGCATTTGAGCAACAAATCGTTAAACACAACGTACCGTATTCACTCGCATAATGACTGCCATCGCATAATGGCCGCACCATTATTTTGAAAGGCTTAAAACAGTATTTTAAAAACCCAGAATAATGGCTGCACCCCATCTTTTTCAACAGAGGACACTAAACTCTAAATCTCTGTTAAGACGTTTACCAAGGGACCAGGTTTTGCTATTGCTTTCGGCGAAAAAACGTCTTGGCCAGATTGGCAAAAATGTGATCTGCAAATCGTTACAGTTGCAAATGTTCTTCGATCGGAAGCGTGGCGTGCCGGCACGCACAACTAGATCCTCTGTATTTCGTGCCTAGAAAACATTGTGGCAGAACCGAGCATCTAGATACCAGATGCGGGCCTTGATCCTCCAGAACGCCTACGTGACCTATCTCCAGATACGATGAGTCACATTCTTTGGTTGATGATGTGCTGTTGATAACATAACAGTTTCTGCAGAGTTGTGACGTTTTAAGCGTGAATCAGATTTGTTTATAAATTACTTACACGGGAAATAATAGCGTACATGCAATGGACCGTAAAATGTAAACATCTTATGCGGGATAATTTTAAACGATTTTCATTGAGTGATGAACATGAATGGATTAACAAGATTTTACCGTCTCTTAATTTTTCCGTGTTTACTATTCACCCCTGAAATATTTTTCATTATTTTTTGAGATATTGTCGCGCTATGGACGAGTAAATATAAAAAGAAAGTGTTCATTTGTTTAATTCTACTACAAAAAAATTTAGAAGGTAATTTTTTTGAAAACCCCTCATAATGGCCACACCCCAGTTTTTGAGCCTAAAATTTGGTCAAAAATATGCGGTGGTTACGCGAGTAAATACGGTAATACCTTCATAATGTAACAGTGGCAAACATCAATAGAATAACTAGTGTTGACTGTGCCATCATGTGCACATAGAATTCTCAACACTTTGTACTTACATCATCTGGCAGCCGGAAAAGTATTGAGGCCCAGCGTGACGACGGACAATACGGAAACAAAGATAGATATAGTGTTCCACGGCTCCTTCAGAATGTACTACTGTGCGGCTTGCTGTACCAGCTTCAGTTCCGACAAGAGTGCTATGGTTATTTATCAGTGTGTCGTTCGTAAAATATTGTTTTATATGTTTCTGTATGTCTCATGAGAAATAATATACAGTATTATGTTGAGTGCCACATATTTTAAGCAAACAGTAATGTGCTTTGTGTATATATTGCTGTGGTCTCATGAACTTTTTCACGAACACCTCTATTATTTTTAATATTTTTATAGCGATGTTCATGACTTTATTTTGTTGCTGTTAACTTGTGAGCGTATTTTAAATAAGTTTTTAATGTTATTTTCCTTTAATTATTTTGTTCCAGCTCCTTGTGAACATATTTAATAATTTTTTTTATAGAGTTTTAGCATTTTGTAATTTTTTTGAAATTTTCTAAGCCTTACTGTATTGCACATAAGCATATTCATAAGTTTATGTACTTATTTGCTTTGTATTATAGTATCATAATGTTAATCCAAACATATTTTAATCAGTTTTTACCATAATTTCAATTGTGTGTTGTATCTTGGAATTATTTTCTCATTGGACTCGTGAGCATTATATTTAATCAATTTGGTTCGAGCTCCTTTTCCTAATTAGGTTTGGGGTAGGTTGCGTGGGTATTCACCTACTGTATTTACTCGTGTACAGTTTTTTTTTGCCAAAAATATATGTTAAAAATTAGGAGGGGGGGCTGTACACGGGACGAACTACAATCACTGCAAAAAAAATGTGTAAGCACTCAAATTACCTACATATTTATTTTATGTGCCAATTATTACTGTGAACTCTCACACAAATGCAGACAATAATAGTAAGCCGTAGTATAAATGCTTATCAACTAATTAACGTGTCTCTGTAGTCTGTACCGATAGTAACAGCGCAGGAGCGCGCCGACGGTGTTTGTAAACAATGGAAGGTTCAAGGTTAAAGATTCTATTTTAAGGAACATGGCCGTGCTTCGGCTATTGAACTTAAAAAAAAAGGGCCGTAACTTCCTCTGAACTCGGTGTATGGTATGCCCATCCGACTTGCAATATTGTTGGCTTCAATCTGGATCATTTCGGTGGTCACAGCGAATCCTGATTTGCATATTTTCATTGTGTACTCGTACAGTTCATTTTCAAGCTGTGGGTATTTACACGATTTCCCACGAAAAGCACACTTATCGTTTGGTGCACTTTTTAGTTTTCTTTGTTGCCGACACCACATGTGCACACTTTTGCAGTCGACATCAGAATGTCTCGCTGCACTTTTTTTTAATGCTCTTGAGCATATTTCACCACCTTTAACTTAAATTCAGCAGTGAAACTGCGCCATTTTTTCCCATTATCAAACGACGTAACTAAATAAACTGATAAGAAAACAAGAACGCAGCCACTACTGCTAACAATTACCGATAACAATGGCCTCTACACGTGTGTACCTCACGGCAGAGCTTGCGCAACTGAAGAATGTTGCATCGCAGCATCACGTACCTGGTCAGCCGCCCGCCCCTCCCACCTACACACACCAGCCCGCCTGTGCCTCATCCTCCCGCATGCTTCTAGCCATCTGCCAGGGCTCACGCTCAACTCCAGATAAACTTGTCCGCTGCTGCGCTCCGCAGCCAAGTCAAACAAACAAGAAGTGTCCTGCTGTTGCTGCGTGTTTGTATTACTTATGTTTAAATTTATTTTTATGGCATGGGAGGGTTATACACGGAATATTAATTTTTCTCTAATTTACAACTTCGAAATTGAGGGGGGATCTATACATGCGGGGGGCAGTACGCGAGTAAATACGGTATTATCCGAAGAACTCCTGCAGAAATCGTTGTTTTCTCTCTGAGACGACCCTTTTGGCTTAGGGGTCGCTCTGTCGTCGGCAATTAAGTCTTGGATACACTTTTGCAGCAGTACCGGGCGTGGTGGTGTTTTGATTGGGTTTAGGAGGATGATGTGTTGGTGGCGAAGTTCCCTGAAGACAGAAAATCTTATTTTCACGCGTGGACAGGTTTGTGACCCTTCCTGGGCCTGAATAACCTTATACTGCTCGCTGAGGTCAATTAATGTGGACTTGGGTCCTGGAAGGTTTTGCAATGCGGAGATGACACTGAGAGTTGGCGGTAGCTGTTGTCTGCGCGCAGTAGAAGCTTGCAGCTTCCTTCCCTCAATTGCTTCCTGTTCTTCGGAAGTCACAGTTGAACCCCTTTTTTACACAGTTCAAGGGATCCTGCAATAATGGTGTAAAAAGCAGGAAAGTGTAAAAAGTGGGAAACAGAGAAAAAGGCTTTTAATAATACTAAGTTGTATTAATTTAACATTTATATATTGTAGCTATTAAAAATTTAAACAAACAATTTTCCCAGAAAATATACTTCCAAACATGTAAAGCCCAATAATTATATGTATTTTGTTTTAAAAAATTCAAAGTTAAAAAAAAAAGTACAGTAAGTGGTAAATATTGAGCAAGCACTGACCAATAAACAAGGTTATGTCTGTTTTTAAAGCAGTTGAACCTACGATTTGATGGACAAAAATGTTCAATTCCCAGTTTTCTGACTTTGACTTTTGCTGCTTCTGATGATAAAAGATAGTTAATTGGTACATTTGTACTCTTGCACCCACACATCACTCATTAAAATAATTCCTCAGTTGGTCATAATTTGACACGCAAACACATTTCTGTTTTTTCCACAAACGCCCGTATGTCACAGAACTCTCTTCAACAATTTAAAAAATTTTACAATTTATCTTCTGCGGGATTTGTCATAACCAAGAAATAGACGTGTCCTGGTACTATGTTTTTAATCAACTGGAAATGCTAGTCGTATAGCTTTGTAGACATTTTAGTGAATGCCATTACAAAGTCCACTTTGAATAAATTGGAAATTAATTTGCCACTTTGCATTTGTGCTGGGGTTTCTCCCCAACAAACATGACTTGGTGCGTTGACCTGGATTAACGGGAGTAATAAACTATTTTACGGCAGCAGACGTGTGTGTGTGTGCGCTGGACGCTGGGGTGTGAAACTGATACCTTCGGCCACGCTCGGGCCGCGTCGGAACTGTTCGGGCCGCCCTCCCTCTCCTGGCCCTCCCCTCCTTTCCTTGGCCAGCGTTAGCTGGTGACCCGCCGCAGAGAGGCACTCTGGTCTCCGCCTCTGTCCGTGAAAGGCCGCGTCCCTCTCGGCACTCCGTCGGTAAGTGTACAGTTTTGGTTCGGGTGCACGGGTCGTCATCTTATTGCCGGCTCGGTAAGCCGCGTGTTTACCCTACGTTATTTATTAGTTTCTTTAGGATTGATTATTCCATTTAGGACGTACCGGTGGCGTGTCGAGGGGGCCCGAATCTAATTGCGCTCTTGATTTGTATGGGCCCTTCAGGCCATGTAGTGGGCAATTAAATGTGTAACCTTATGTTAACTATTGTACACCCTTCCCGATGTCAGTGTATGTTTTGAGTGATAATTGATAATACATCGTTTTTTCCCTTGTACTATCTAGTAGGTTATTTTGTCGTGTTTACTCTCGTTACTCAGACCCTTTTGTCTCTTGTACCTAGAGGGTGGTACACATTAATAATAATTTAACGTTACAAAAATTACAACCAGAACATTAACTTCACGTTGTCCAAGTTAGTAAACAAATGAACCATAGATGCGTGTATACCGATAAATGCAATTGTAAGTGCTAGTGTGCGTGTAGCATTGTCACATGAACTAGAGTAACTTTGTGTAAGTTCCGACCAGCCAGTGGCGCTGTCACATGAGCGAGAACATTTCAGTGCAACTTCGTACAAGTTGCGACCAGCCAGTGGCGCTGTCACGTGAGCGAGTAACAACAGGTCAACAAAATGGCGTCAATGGCCTTGTTCCAAATTGTAAAGCTGTACGCGAGCGGAACAGTTGATCACCTTGCCGTTAACATTGAAGTTTGCCGTAATTTTATACACATACGTGTCTATGTTTGTTACTCGTGTTCATAAAGTAAACAAACTTAAAGAAAAAGTGTAAATTGTGGGAAATTGACATATTGAGTGTTGCAAACATCATAGAAAGAAACAAATTAGCGGGAAAACATAAAAAACAGTATCACAAAAATGGGCTTCCACTGTATGTGGATTTCGAGGATATTTGGCAACATGAAGGAAAACACCCGAGTTCTCTTGATAACTAAGCTATATTGCACTTGGTCCCAGATTATTTACAGTCACTGGTACAATCAACTTAGGGCAATCTTACGCTCACATACACGTGGTTACTTTAACTACAGGAGGCTTGTTCCCTGTTCTGACTAGTTTTCTCCTCCTGCTGAAATCCTGGCACGTATCAATCTATTGATAGGCTTGTAGGGTGCCTTCCGGTATGTTGCGCCCGTCTAGTGTGCCTCGGTGCCCACCTCACTCTTAAAAGTGGACAAGATATTAGGGGTGGGCGAATATGAAAATTTCATTTCGAAGCGAATATGTTGAAATATTCACGAATTCGAATCGAATATCGAATCGAATATCAAGTAAATTGAATTTTTTAACAAATACACAATGCAAAATAATTTACGCTGTTAGGAACTTACCTTGAAGGCTAATTATAAGTTTGGTAAAAAATGAGAGTTTTGTAGTGATTTGCAAAAAAAAATGTTTTTAGTGGAATTATATGTAATTGCTCAGGATGTTGTTTCAGATGATTCTGTAGGGTTGTAGTGGTACATAAAAGAATCCCAAAAAAAATAAGTTGGTTTTATAAAACTTAACAGACCCTAAAATCGTATCTTTTTAAAATTAATTTATGAAGTACCTGTTGGAATTTTGAATATTTTCTTCCATGTTTTGCATGTAGCTTTATTACCGCTAACACTTTTAGTAAAAAAATAACCAAATACTGCTCATGGATTTTTTGGCAGGTGGCCCAGTATTCAGACCTGAAGTGCTTGGCTCCATTAGTTGATTTTAGAAAATTGCCAAAATAGTTTTCCAGGAGTTCTACTTCTACGTAGTGACATTCGTTACTTTGTATTCACGAGGCGCTTATGGAAACCTGCTAGGAATATTCCTACTGGGTAGCATTGGTCATGTTATCCTTTTGTTCTGGTATAATATACGTATGTAGCATTAAAATTGCGTACAAGTAATAACAATTTATTCCATACCTGAATTACGTACTCTGGCAATATTTTTACTTGATAAACTGCTCCAGACTTCTTTTTCAATAAAAATAATACGATCCGACATAGTATTTTCCGTGAACATGCATTCAAACCGCCTTATAATATATTTT
>PNEQ01005595.1:0-18369 GCA_003012365.1 Medauroidea extradentata
GGAAATTTTTGAAATTTTTGAAATTTTTTTTTAATTTTGGGAAATTTTGGAAAATTTTGAAAGTGACGTAATCCAAGATGGCGGCCGGAAACAAGATGGCCGCCGGAAACAAGATGGCCGCCGGAAACAAGATGGCGGCCGCGCACCTCAGCACCTCACCCTGAACCCTGTGTCCCAGAACATACCAAACCTATCTACTAACATGGGAGTATCACCAAGCGGATTCTGTTTTCAGAAATTTCTAACGTGTTTGACCCACTTGGATGGCTGTCACCAGTAACAATACTGTTACTTCAGTCCTTATGGGAGTTGCATTTTGACTGGGATGACCCTCTTCCAAACAGGACAGGTGAAATTTTGGAGAAGTACGGCAATGGATTCGGGGCGCTCAAAGCTATCAAAATTGAGAGATGCGTAATAGAGTGTAAACCAGTATAAGTAAAACTAGTTGGATTTTGTGATGCATCGGAGGTTGGCTATGCGCAGTCGTATATATTCTCAGTATAAAGATGGTAGCATAGTAGTAAACATTGTTGCTGGGAAACCGGAGTAGCACCAATAAAACAAATATTCATTCCACGTTTAGAGCTGTGTGGGGCAGTACTTCTGCCGAAACTGCTGAAAACTGTGAAGAATGCATTGACTTTTACCATGTCTGATGTGGTGGCCTATACAGATTCAACAATTGTATTGGCCTGGCTAGCATCATCACCTAGAAACTGGAAAATGTTTGTGGCGAACAGAGTAGCAGTAATCCCTGATATTGTTAACCCATCTCAGTGGCATCATGTCGTCAGTCAGGAAACACCGGCTTTGAGCTTGTCGCGCAACAGAAAAAAACAAGTATTACTTAGTGCTGTTTGTGCCACAGTAAATTCATCTCTATTTAATAGACAGCCATCACTAAGTAAGATTCAGATCACTTCATGGTGTTTAAGATTTTACAAGAACTGCAAAACAACCAAATGTGAAAGGGTTAGAGCACCTCTGATCGTGGACGAACTATTTGAGGCACTATTCCTTTGGATGAGGAATGTACGACAGGAATATTTTGGATCAGAGCTACTGTGTCCGAAAGCAGGCAAACCACCACCTGTTAAGACCCATCTTGTATGTCTGTATCCATTCTTAGATGAAAACAGAGTGCTCAGGGTGGGCAGTCGCCTTAACAAGGCAAGCATTCTAGAGTAACAGAAGCACCCAGCTGTACTTCCTAAGCATAGTAAACTGAGTGAACTTATAATATTGCATGTCAATTTGAACAACCTTCATGCTGGTCCTCAGTTGGTACAAGGGATTATTCAAAATAGAGATTTTGGATTCTTAGAGCAAGATATACTATTCAGCACATTCTCAATAAGAGTGTTACATTTCATCGTCAGAGTGTAGAGACGGCCAAACTAATTATGGGTAGTTTTCCAGCAGCAAAGGTACGCCCTGCTCGACTATTCTTGCATTGTAGTGTGGACTATGCAGGTACGTTGAATCTTCGTAACTGTAAAGAGAAAAGCACCATGCGGTTCAAGTGTTATATTTCTTTGTTTGTATGTTTTGCAACCAAAGCCACGCATCTTGAATTGGTCAGCGAACTAAGAACACCTATTTTTATTTCAGCACTGAAGCTGTTAGTGTTACATCGAGGTAGGCCTAGCAACATTTATAGTGATTGTTGGACCACTTTCGTCGGAGCTGATCGTGATTTTAAAAATGAACATGTTCTTTTGTACGCGGTAAAAATCATCACCATTAGTACAGACATGCCTGGCAGAGCAAGGCAATTGCTGGCACTCAAACACACCAGCACCTCACTAGGGAGGATTTTGGAAGGTAGGTGTTAAATGAAATGCCACTTATGCAGAGCACTTTGATAGCAGTGCAGTGACTTTCGAAGAAATGTACACAGTGCTGACACTGGTTGAAGTGTGTCTTTAATTCAAGATCACTCACCACTTTCTCCAGTGACCCAAAAAATTTTCAGTGCTTGCACCAGGATATGTTTTAACAGGAGATAGTCTTGCAGCAGTAACTGAACGGGAAGTTACAGCACACAAGCTCAACCATTTGAAAAGGTGACAAATATTGCAACAATTTGTGTAGCACTTTACCACCAATGGTCAGAAGAGTATCTGTCATGGCTACAGAATTGGCCCAAGTGATGGGTCAAGAAATCTAACCTGTGTGTTGGTGACCTGCTCAGAACTCAAGGACGAAATACTATTAGCACAGCAGTAGAAACTAGGCGGTATCACCCAGTAATTTCATGGTGAAGACGGACTAGTTCAGGTAGCTGCAATGAAAACTGCCACTGGTTAAGTCAAGAGACCAGTGTCCAAGAAGGCAACTCTGCCATTTAAAGTAGAAGTACGATACCGAAAGTGCGTTGTGACATGAATGTGTATTCCAATGTTGAGTTTACTTTGTGATTGGTGTATGTATCGAAATGCAATATGAGTATTATGTTGTTAACTGAGAGTATCAAGGTGGGCGGAAATGTTTAGTTTAGGGTTGAAAAAGTTTGCGTGCTTTAGAGAAAGCAATACTGATTATTTATTATGTATTGGTTGGAAGTACAAGTTTTGCTTATCATTTTGTAGTATCATTCTTTCCATGTGTAATAAAATGTTCACTGAACATTCGGTACATAAAAAAATTAGTAAGAAGAAGGGTTTTTTATGTATTTCGTTCATACAGAATCGACGGATTCATAATGGTGGCCACGGTTATATTTTTATTATATTATATAACATCTAAGGAAAGTTTGCATTGAACTGTTATCAAACTAGGTAGGCCTATACACATACAACATACTAAGCTGACTGTACGTTGCAGTATTTCGATAAACGCTCAAACTATGTTCATGTGTTCAAAATGGCGGTCCTGTTTATACTTTTTAAGTATAATTTGGCATATCTGAGGGGATTTTTTTTCATCAAACTTGGTACACACTTACTACATGCTAAGCTGACTTGATATAAGTTTATTTCGTTCGTCTTGTGTTCATAATACTACTTAGCAAGCGGGCTTGACTTTTGTTTATTACGTTTATCTTGTGTTCTTTTTTATAATGGCGGACATTTTTATATTTTTGGCATAATATGACACATATGCGGAAATATTTTCCCGAAGTTCATTAATCTTGGTACTCATATACTACGTGGTAAGTTAATCTGAATTATGTGTATTGCGTTTATTGTATGGTCATAGTTTTAAAACGGTGGTCATTTTTTTAATTTTTGCATAATTAATACAACTTACCTCAGGAAATATTTTTTACTCAACTCCACTAAGTTCAATACATATATACTACTTAGTAAGCTGACTTAACTTTTGTATACGTTGTTCGCCCTTTGTTTACACTTTCATAAATGCGGCCATTTTTTTAATTTCAGCATAGTTGACATATCGGAGAAAAATGTTCCTTATTGTGACGATTATTATTATTATCATCATTGGTACACATATACTACTTGGCAAGTAGTTTTTTTCTTTTATGTTTTATTGTTCATTGTATATTCATATTTTCAAGCAGCAATAATTTATATATAACTAGCATAATTTGACATATCTGAGGAAATATTCACTTCGAATTCAATTAGAAAAGTTTGAAAAGTCCTTACGAACAAGGCATAATGACACGGTGCACCATCATTTTGAAACAGCATGTTTATGCGTTTCTCGTAACAAATTTCTTCAAAATACGATTCACTGTTTTAGTAATCTGGTAGTTGATACGGGTCAATTGAATTGCTGTTTAACATGCCGCACCATAGAGTAATATTAAACTGTTCTTAGTAGTTGGATTCTATTGTCAAGCGAGGGCCTTCGATATTCCATGAACTTGAGTTATGCAGATTGATAACCCCGTTACGTTAAAAATGACTTCAATCTTGTCTTCGTAACATTTCTTGACATAGCCGAACTCGTCTGTCGTAATCCTCTAGTCGCAATTGTTGGATATTTCTTACATGGTACGAATGATCCAACAGCTTTAAGGGCGCGGTCTACCGCAATTTTCGTCATCATTATTTTATTTTGTATTTGTACCAGATATTTTTTTTCGTATTTTAGACACAAAATGTGGCTAAATTTGGCTATTATGAAATTTTTTATCTCTCATAGTTTTCGCGTAATGGCTTGTTAAAGTCATATTTCGCATATTTCCGTTTTAACAACTACACCAAAACCAACTGATATACCAAACTCAAAACAATCACAGTGGATAAAGACATTGCAGGCTACAATTAAAAGCTCATAAAATTAAAGAATAAAAATTATTTGTATTTTTAAAAATTTTATTGAATTTTTTTTAATGTTTACTTTTAGTTTCATCATTTTTTAAAAATACAAATAATTTTTATTCTTTAATTTTATGAGCAGGTCATTGTAGCCTGCGATGTCTTTATCCACTGTGATTTTTCTGAGTTTGGTATATCAGTTGGTTTTAGTGTAGTCATTAAAACGGAAACATGCAAAATATGACTTTAACAAGCCATTATGCGAAAACTATGAGAGATAAAAAAAAATTCATAAGAGCCAAATTTAGTCACATTTTGTGTCTAAAATAAGAAAAAAAATATCTGGTACAAATAAAGAATAACAAAAATGGCGATGAAAATTGCGGTAGATCGCGCCCTTAAGTGTGAGATGTACCTGTGATTTTGAGATACCTGTACGACGATTCACTATTCTGACACTCATTGCTAGGTCAGACTGAATTTCTTCTACAACCAAATCTACCACATCCGGACCCCTCAATATAGGGTGTACGACCGGATATAATTCCCAGCATGTTGGCATTATGAACTCTGGTAATCATTCATCTGTCATCGGTGGCGAATATGTCCAGGTCTTCCTTATACGTGTTACTTGTACTATCTTGCTGCATAAAGTGCATTGACTCTTGCAGAACCGTATAAATAATGCATTTCTACATAGTCACGTGACAAATAAGGCATGGGTAGAGACACTGGAAAATCGCGGGAATAAATAATTGACTGTTTGCTAGGCTCCTGCGCAATGTATATAACACTGAATGTTTCGTATCAACATTGGCTATCGTTTATTTGTAGCATTGTTTCTCTCTACAACAGGCCCAGTTAGAACTGCACAGCTTGGACACACAACGTGTGTGATTTGTCCCAAAACTGTTCACACGAGTCTCGGTTAATATACTATAGTTTATTGAAGACTATTTTAAACATTTTCACGATTTACCAGTGTCTCTAGGCATGGGGTATCTTGTACTCAATTACGATGCCCGGCTTAATTTGCTTAATTTATTAACTATACCAAGTTCAGCGTAGTGCCACGTTAACTTACCTGTCTTTATTTAAGGCCATGATCTTTCATTTATTTCAAACAATTGCAAATAACTCACATATTTTTAACCAAATGCTTTGAGAGACTGTGTACAGTCATATGATACACAATTTTGCCAGGGCGTTTTTTTTTAAAATAATGTACCGTTTTCTAGCAAAAAAATATTTTGCTTAGTTTTGGTTTATTTTGCCAACAAAATAGGTGCTATTTCAGGGGCAAAAATCTAAAAATCAGTTTGATGTATCGCAACAGAAAAATTCAGATGCACGCGATGATATATAAGTGTTAAAACTGCCGGAATGAATATTCTATATATGTATTAATTTGCGCTAAAAATATATGTTCGAAACCACTGCAAAACTAAAGAGCGAAGCTTTAACTGTCTCTCCTTGGATGGTAAATGCATCTACTACAGCAAGGGAAAGGAAAAATTCGCTAGTTCAATGACCAACATGTTATAATCCACTTTCCTAAGCATACTGAAGTCCCGTATATTTGTTCATTGTCTGTTTTACCAGCGACTGCAGCTAATAGTCAAATGGTCGGGGCTGGAGTATATTCAGTACAGTGGATTCTAACACGCAGGTCACTGAATTCATGAAATATTCCTTTCCCTAATTATATTTTGACCTGTCTTCATTAAAAATGTGTTAATTAAGCGGGAAGCTTCTGATATACTTTCTACAAAGCATTTATGTACAGTTTGCATCCAGATGACAATGTAATATTTTTAACGGTTCTTCAGTGGTGGAAAAAACTACGTTTGTTAAGGCGACCCACCTACTGGTCGTGTGTTAGTGAGAGTGAGGCACGGCGCCAAGGGCGATGTTGACCGGCTCATCTGGTGCGGTATCGCCTCTACCGCAAGACACTGAAACAACGTGCAGTGGTATCGTAGATCCCTCGCCGGACTGACAATTTCATTGGTGACCCCATCTTTTTATTGGTGAAACGTTTTAAGCCAAGTCCATTGCATTTTTCTAGAGTAAATTCACATGAATCCTACAAGTAATTATTAAGATATAAAATGTAAAAAAAAAAAAAAAAAAAAAAAAAAAGAGAGATTTTGGCCATTTTGAAGGGCTTCAAAATTGATTTTTTTTTTAATTGACGTGATGTTTTGAAAGTTCCTTTCCGTCATCGTTTGAAATGTTTTTTCCTTAATTTAACACAATGGACACATGTGGGATAATTTCGTAAAAAAGCGTATTTACGAACTCACTGCAACACATTTTAAGTGCGAAGTAGGCGCGCCCTTGCGGTGTGTTCGACCGGAGAAACCTTGTTTCGGCAGCTTGTTTCGTTTTTGTCCTCTTGGAAGAAAATTAACATATCCATTGGCAGGCAGTTATTAAACAAGCTCATAAAGCATGCATATAATGAATGCAACATCAGTAGAACGCAAGGGACATCTATGTAATTAAGTATTAATAATATTATTCTCACTTACATAACAACATGATTATTTCCCCAAATAAACCGAGCGAGACCGTTCAGCGGTAAAATATGAAACCCACAATCGGTAGAACCTGTCTTCAATTCCTGACCCGACCATCCTGACGCAAGTTTTCCGTTATTTTTGTGAAATCACTCCAGGAGAGCAGGAGTGTCTTTTACAGTGGTTCCTTACGATGTGCCATAGCCAATTTATTCCCCATATTTCTGGTTTAATCTCAGATTTCATTATGGACGAATGGAGCGAAGTGATTGGTTTTAGCACCTAACAGCAAGGTTTTCAGCGCTAATGTGGGTTGCCACGATGAAATCACGAAACAATCGTGGAATGCAATGGTGGGAGGAAATGCACACTAAATCTGAATTAGTGAATATTCACTGATTCACGCTGTTGGGTGGAGCAGTTTCAACAATTTGAATAGGTGAAAATAGTCACTGTTTAATTAGTGAATATTCACTTACTTGCTTTAAGAGTGCCAACTCCTCACAAGTGAATCAGTGAATATTCGCAGTTTTCTTCTTTTTATTTTCAAAGAAAAATTTTCACTTATTGAATCAATGAAAAAATACTGGAAAATCTGTGGACATTCACTTATTAACTCGTGGAATGTTGGTACTCTTTATCGGAATCACTGAATAGTCACCAATTTCACAGTGGTTTCTCACTGATTCAGTTTGTTGAAACTGCTCCAGCCATCTGCGTGAATCAGTGAATATTCACTAATTCAGATTTAGAGTGTACGAGAACCCCGAGAAAACTAATCAACCAATTGCAACGTCCGCCACGTTTCCCATATGCTCGTTACCAACGAGATATTGAGTCCAGCTACTTTCCTACCTACGTTCGATAAACAATCCGTAACAAACATGTTGCAGCAAGAAGACAAGTAAATTACATACTTCAGGGGTTTTGTCCTTTTACTTCAGCTCTGGTAAAGATCGTCACTTGTGACTGTCTTTCGAGAGTGACAGTTACGTCCGTAACGGTCTTTATACCTACCGTTTTCTGTAACCTCTCCCTTTACCAGATGCTCAATATACTTGGTAACGCACTGTAGACTGTGCACTGAAAACCTTTATACATCCTACTAAATTACATGTTCTCAGTTTTCATAGCGTGTTGTGAATTACTATAATTTTAAATAATATAAAAACTATTTCTTTTTTTACATATATTATATGTTATATTCCGATTTTAAAAGGTACAACAACATCTCGTCTCTAGTTGAAAGATAGTTTGCTGTGCTTACAAGAGATAGCAGCACTTGTACTATATTAGTATATACGGCCAGAGACAGCAGCACATGGGTTAAATTGAAATTGTGGTATGCGCGTGCAGTTAAAGTTAATATAGCCTACCCAGAGATATAACTTACCAAACGTATTAAAAATCTAAAAGAAAATAAAACAGTGTAGATTTTTCTGTCTCCTTCCACGCAATGTTTCAATCAGATTTGTTTTCAAACGAGGATGGTCAGAGAATACAACTTAGATATGTCGGCCATTTTCATGAACTTTGTCTCGTAACAGTACCCTAGAAGCAGATATTTATATAGACAGAGTCACGAGACTTTTGGAAGACAGGCACGGCGCCATTTTTAGTTACAGAATACGAATTCTTGTAGTAAAGATAGTTACCCACTAAATGGCTTTATATAAAGATCGTTTAAGGGACTGAAAAAGTTATAGAATAGGCCCCCAGGCAACATTACAGAAATGTTGAAGATGAATTAGGAACCTCGGTGACCGTGTGATGACAGGCCTTACACCTAGAATATCTATGTATGATTATTGGTTGATCCGAAGTATCTGTGTTACCGTATATATAGGAAATGTGGCAGTCCTGCTTTCCACTGTCACCACATTCCGCCGCTTCTTCAATCATCACTGAAGGAAGAAAACTTAGCACGATATTGTCATATGATTCATATTATAAGATTGTGCGACGTGCGCATAAACCCCGTGTGAATGTATAAGTATATATAAGTCATCCTGGACGACAAAATGAGCTTCGTTAAGGTGGTCGTCTGACTAGGCGGGACTGTGTGCAGAGCTTTGGCCGTTACAAGATTTTTCGAAAACTGCTCGTCGTGCATGAGTGTTTCTGCTTAGGCATAGCACTCTGAGAACGCTACACGTGTGTGTACCCATTTCAAATTAACCATGAGTCACTGTAACATATTTTGACGCTCATAAAAATTGCGAAAAATGGGTGATTTTGTGAATATTTTTCGGTATGAAAATTTTGGCGTAAAATCTTTTAAAAGGTACATGCGTGTACACAGGGGCAGGTTTACCACAAGGCCCACTTGGTCTGGGCCTAGGGCGCAACTTTCACAAGGGCGCACTTTTATTGAGGAAAACATCTGAAGGAATTCTCATCGCTATTTTAAAAGTTCCATTATGGCGAAGAGTAAAAAATTTGTCATGGACTTTACTTTTGGCGTTCTTGACTTACGCTGTCTTTATTAGTTTTATGTGCGCTGTGGCCAAACCAGCTAATTATTTTCAAATAACTGTGTTACAATTTAGCTGAATTATTTTTGTGTTATTACTGTTATTATACATAGCGAAAATTTAGAGCAGTGTAATTTGGAATAATGTGTCGCTGAAAACGAGGAAAGGACGCCAGTTGTTAAGGAAGGATGGAAATCAGATGCTGCGGGGAGAGCTTATACTGACGGGCCTAGGGCGCCTAGAACCTTAAATCCGGCCATGCGTGTACAATAATCCTTCATCGTTAATAAAACGTCATAAAATGACAGGGTCACCTCAGAATGAATGGCTCATAGAGGTGAGTTGCCTACGAGAAGACTACACGCCAGGTCAGTGAATAGCGCATAGAGGCTAGGGTGAAACGTGATGCGTATGCTGTGTCGACCTTACCGCCTCCGCACTTCTAGGACTCGAACGCCCAAAATACGTTCACCCAAGGCGGCCACCGTAAACACTTATAACAGTTTTCCGGAAAGTAGTGTAGATATTTGAGAAGCTCAGTGTCATATCGATGGCCCAGTTCAAAAAGGAATACAACTAAAAATTTCCAGTTTTGAGAAAAATGCATATAGAAAGATTTCCATTCAGCCTAAAAATCTGATCATTGAAATATTTGGTTGGTGTTAATTTGAAGCAAAAGTACAGAGGAAACTGTTTAAGATGCTTAAAATGTTTTCTAGTCTGCTTTGCTGAAATTATCACATTTTAAATTAAAAAAAAAATACAATTTCTAGAACTTACTGTCAATCAGAATTAAGTGCCACGTTATTAAACAAGGGAATTTACGTGTTGGTTTTTTTTTTTTTCCCCTTTTCAACTAGGCAGAGTGAACTTCTGTGTGTTGGTGAGCTAAACTAAAAAAAAAATTCAATTTTTTTAGTTTATTTCCCATTTGAAATGGGAGATCGATATGTAGCTGCCGTGTGACATGGCCATGCGAGTGGCAGGAAGAAAGGAACTGGTGAAACCGCTCGAACTCGTCATATGCTATGTACTACGTCATTAAGACTGCGCCTGCTATGCGGACGTGTTTAACGGTGGCGCGATGTTACGGCCGTGCTGACGTCAATTGACTTGCCAGGGAAGAGAGGGGAGTGGGGTTCTTCCCGTCATGATTAGACCTGTTTAAACGAGGTCCTCGAAGCTCGGATCCGACAGACAAATCCTTACAGAAAATTGTCGAAGTTGACGTCTTGCAGAGTGACTATTTATGCAACAATAAATAAACGCTAATGGAATAACGCATTGAAACTATGTATCTGTACGAACTCATTTAATTAAGAAATAATTAATTTAATTTATTATTTTAAAAAGTTTCATGTAGTAATGTATATTTAGGGCTTGGAATATTTTGCGAGTTCAACGACCAACATGCTAGAATCCATTATGCTGTGTATACCGAAGCCCTACCTTTTTGTCCATTACCTGCTACTCATTCAGACAGCAGACAATGAACTAATAGACGGGGCTTGAGTATGCATAGGATATTGGATTCTAGCATGCAGGTCGTTGAATTCGCGAATTTTACCTATCTCCACGTAAATTATATTATAATGTGGCAGTGGAATATATCGGTGAAGTCTAAATCAAAAATATCTTAATTTCGTGCGGTTTCTGACGCTGAGTCATTGCAAAGTGCAATTCCTGCAAACTTCTTCGGATGTCTTCCGTGAAAGTATGAACTAGATTCTAGCAAATATCGTAAAATGACAATATAGGAAACTACAGCGTTTTAGATTTTTTGAAGCGCGAAATGAGTTACCAACTGCGAGAACTGGAAACACTGACAAAATCATAGATGTAATATATAGTAGAGGGAACATGACGTCATAAATGTGTGTCCAACATGGTCTCGAGAGTTTGGTGTCGTTTGTTTATGTTTTATCGGCGTTAAAATGCCGTCGTGTTGTTTGAAACTCATGGCGTACCTTCCAGAATATATATTTAGTCATGTGGTGTCACCAAAATCTCGGTTCAAAACCTTAAAGTAAGTATGTAGCTAATATTACTTTTGACTAAAAACAGCTGGGTTAAGGAAAACAGTAACGTGGCAAACATTGTTTACATTTGTCGTTCTGAAATTTATACGCAATTGTACTATGCGATAATATAGTAGTATGCTCTCCTTAGTTCATAAATTCATAAGGTACCAAAATAACCCAACATAGTTGTGATTACTAAGCAATTGTTATCTTGGCACTCAATATTATTTCAAATCTCCCGCGCATATTTCACTAAAATCACGTGACACATGTTGAACACACAATTTCGTACGCAGCTGTATAGAGGATACTCCCTCTACCCTACATTTACTCTAAAGGCAAAATTCGCATTCTTATGTATCTGTTTTGTATGGTAATTATAAAATTTACTATTAGCCAAAGAGAAAATCACTCCGTATGAGAAAGTGTTTTTAAATTTTAACTTGTCAAAACAATAACTAAAATAGCATGTTTATCATATCTGTGTATATCATGAGGGTGTAACTTGGATACGGAAAATTGGGTCAACATTTCGCTGCTGCACAACCATGTTGTTCTAACTCCATGTTTCGAAATTTTGCAGGAGAGCAATTACAAGTTTGCGGAATAATATGTTTTATTTCGCAGTTGAAAATATTAATGCACGCTATAAATAGTGTTTATGTAATAACATATTTTCTTTTGTAATAATATAATGCTAACTGAATAGAAGAAATAACAGTAAATGTATACCTTTGCAATGGAGATAGAACAGAAAGTATAACATGCTGGTTCTATAACTTCTGAGTTGAATATTTCTATTTCCTCTGTACTGTAATATAAAATTAATGTAGTTGGTATAGACTAGTCACAAATATCTAAAAAAAAAAAAAAAAAAAAAAAAAAAAAAAAAAAAAAAAAAAAAAAAAAAAAAAAAAAAAAAAAAAAAAAAAAAAAAAAAAAAATGGAATTAGAACAACCAATGCAAAGATTATGTAAACCTAAAGGCAAGAGATGGAACTCAATGCTATGAAATGGTACTTGTTTACAGTGAATGTCCACCATCATATGCACGCTGCACACATCACATGAATGTTCGCAGGAATGCCTATACTGTAGGCTCTGTACGTCCGCGCGAATTATTTAAGTGTGTTTTGAGCATAAATGGTATGTCCTAGACAGTTGCAACAAGAGGACCTTCTTTGTTACACAGGTCTCATTTCTCAATAAACCATCTTCAAATGTTTGAAAATCCTGACGGTAAAAAAGTTGTATGCAATTAGAGGGCAGCCACCCCTGTTATTTTCGTAAGGGTGGAAGGTATCAAGTTGTATTTGCTGTTGGTTTAAAGGTCCCAACAGTATTAAGCAATGCAGATAATATTGATTTTTTTATGTCATTTAGTTTACGATATTTTGGGGAAATACGGTTATAAATTTTGATATTCAAAGACACATTACTCCCATAATATTTAGTTTAGGCAAAAAATGCAAAATATAATTTCTACTTGTTTTTTCATAAGGAATCACCTGCCGGAATTTGCCGGTGTTGTTCAGTAACATCCTGTATATTCTGAAAGCATGATTGCATTTAAATTTATAAACAACGAAATAAAAAACTAAAACCTGGTACCCGTTCAACAACGTGTTACTTCAGAAGTAACAGCACTCATATCGGCGGGAGATAGAATGTAATAACACGTCTAGTGTTTATCTTATCAGTTTCCTATATTGTCTCTGTATAATATTTTATTATAGCTGGAGTAATAGTTATAGTGTTATTCATCAACAGAATATGCGCCAATTGCTAGTTTGATATAAACTATTTTGCTGCTTTGAAACTATCTTATAACATTTATTAATACTGGATTTATAGGACTTTATACTTCTTGTAAGACTGTTTCAAATCCGAAAAACTTACAGCATGATTTACTGAAAACTTAAAACTGGCGCATAGTGCATTGATGCGTAACCGTACGTCTTAAACATTCTGCGCATGCGCGAGTAACTCACGCAGCTGCACATCGTATTAATTTTTATTGTTGATTCCTTAAGTAACATAACAAAACCAAACTTATTCGCGTGGTGCAGTCCATAATTACGTACAACCCTACCCGACATTTGCACTTTTCGTCCTTTTTATTTAAAGTAGATTCTCTCGAAAACTGAGGGCCTATTAACTTCTTACTACAGAACATTTTTGCTTAGTTTTAGTCACATGTTGCAGTCCGTATTTACGAATTACTAAACTTCTTTATACTGGATGTGTTTACAAATGCTAGTGAGCGCTTGGACACGTTGTGCAGTTTTAGGTTTTAATTAAACGTTCTTGCATGCAATTTTCAAATAAAAAAAAATAAAAGATTTATGGCAACTGGCCATACAGGGTGTTACAAAAAGGAACGGCCAAACTTTCAGGAAACATTCCACACCTACAAAGAAAGAAAATATGTGATATGGACATATGTCCGGAAACGCTTAGTTACCATGGTAGAGCTCAATTCCTTACAGCTCGTTAAATGTCACTGTAAGAAACATTTTGTGCAGACACTGTTCCAATACCCAATTGAATGTTTCGTTAGAATGTACGTTACTTCCTAGGATCACCGCCAGGTGGGCCACGTGACGGAAGGTAATCTGGACTGTGGGTTGAAGAAACGCAATGCAGTCACGATTACCTTCCGTCACGTGGCCCACCTGGCGGTGATCCTAGGAAGTAACGTACATTCTATCGAAACATTCCATAGGGTAATTGGAACAGTGTCTGTACGAAGTGTTATTTACGATGACATTTAACGAGATGTAAGGAATTGAGCTCTACCATGGTAACTAAGCGTTTCCGGACATATGTTCATATCACATATTTTCTTTCTTTGTGTGTGTGGAATGTTTCCTGAAAGTTTGGCCGTACCTTTTTCTAACATCCTGTATATTCAGCATGATTATCAAAGAATTATCGCCACACACACGGTCACACACACGCACTACATAGAACAAACGGTTTTGTAGTAGCTACAAAATGTTTTGTCAATGTGGATCTCACCAATTTTTGATGGTGGCTACAACATTTTTTGTAAATATTGAAAAACTTGACTGGGGGTAGCAAACATTTTTTGTGGTGGTTACAAATTTTTTTGTAGTCATTGCAAAACTTTATTGGGGGTGGGGGCAGCAAAAATTTTCGTGGTCACCACAAAAAATAGGTAAGGTCATTAACGACAAAATATTTTGTGGTGACCAATGAGTTTTTTTTTTTTTTTTTTTTTTAGCGTAACACACACACGGCCAATTATTCCATATGACGTTTGAAGTAAAAACTTCCTACACATGCGAGACCTACTTATGTCTAATATTTACTCAACAATTTGAAACAATTGTTGAATGAAATAATAATGTTTGTGTCTCATAAGCTTACAAAACAAAGTTTCCGCGTACTTCTACACACATAACAGGCGCCCTACTTTGGTGTGATCGTGTCATAAGATGTGGAAGTGTCAAGGTCAGAGACTAACACTGAGCTAATCCCTTACAAGATAACTACAGCTCGCTTAGGCGAATCGAATCGCGCCGTCAGGAAATCGGATTAGCCGAGTGAAGTTGACAAGGTTCCGGCGATCCAGAGGCACACATGGCCAGTGCTAGACGTCAACTTAGATAAATTCTCTAGATATTTAGTGCACTTATGTTGAGGGACTGTGTTAGTTATGCTCGGACTGGACAGATGTATTTTTAGCTGTGTAGTTTGGCGTCTTCTGTCTTGTTTGATTAAAGTGCCTATATTTTTTTACTACTTGGCCCTCAGTTTAGCTTACACGTTACGTATTGCCATCATGTAAACATTTTAATGTTTTCCTACTTCGTGAATGTTTAAACACTTGATTTATCAGAGCTCGTGTTCATAATTTTTAAGTTGCGTGAAGGGACTTTTTGTAGTATGTGAATTTTCAGCGAGTAATTGACCGAGAGCGACTAGGAATCACATAACTTGCCAAAAGCGAGCCGCGGGCCACACATTGAAGATAGCTGACACGTTAGGACCGCTGGCATGTATTTACGATGTGCTTGTAAACATTATTATTTTAAATCCTTAATAGCCCTATACAGCTGGCGCGTCAATATTGTTGCAGCGTGTTCCGAGAAAGTTTTTTTAAGAGCTATTACTAAACGTGTGTTTGATTTCTTTATCTGCAAAAAGAAAACGCATTTCAAACTATACTTCTCTAATTTTGTTTTTAGACATCATGCTTAGAAACATGGTTTCCAGGCACCTTAAGAGGCAGTTCCAGTGTTTCAGGCGCATGTATGCAACCCGCATTAACCTCATATAAATCAAGGCTAATATTACCTTCGCTATAGCAATACAAGTATAACACATATCAACATTATCTTCGCGCTTTATCAAAGGCACAGTTGTTATTATTTCGATGCGTTCTGTAAAAATTAGTATAACAAACGGTTGCATTAAAAACCTAATACAAAAAAAAGTTTTGTGAAATTTACAGTCTACCATTCTTTATACTTGACCAGTGAACGCAGCGAAAATAAGAATGACACTGTCTATTATAAAACGCTAAGATAATGTTGTTATGTGTAATACTATTACTGCTATATCGAAGGTAATATTAGCCTTGATTCATGTGGGGTTAATGCGGGTTTCATACATGCGCCTGAAACACTGGAAAGACCTCTTAAAATGGCAAAAAAACGCTTTTCCCGACTGCTGTCTACCAACCAGAATCGTAAAACAAAACTAGAGAATCGGTCATTTTCCGTAAATAATAAAATATGGTCCCCACTGAATGTCCCATAAGGAAAAGCCAACGACCAAAATACCGCATGCAGTTTTCGCGTTTCGCGCATAAAGGCGACTATGATGTTGACACACGAGCCAGTGTAGCTCTTATCAGCTGCATGTTACCGCACCTCAAATGCGGCATCTAGCGCCTGCCGTGTTTATACCGCGAAGTGTCTAAATTTTTATAGCAATATTTATATAATTTGTTCTAGTTACTGACTTAGGGTTTCGGTGCATGTTATATGTTTTGTTTCTTAGTTGCGATTCACTATACATTCACTTAATTAACACATTGTCATTCGCCTTCAATCTAGGCGATCCGGGTTCGATTCCCGGCTGGGTAGGTACCCAGATTTTCGCATGTGGGAATCGTTCCGAACGATGTCGTTGGTTGGCGGTTTTCTCGGGGATCTCGCGTTTCCCCCGCCCTTTCATTCCGGCGCTGCTCCATACTCACCTCACGTCACCCCTCACCAGCTCTAAAGACATCGATGTTAAGCGCTGACCAAAATCTCTCACTCTCTCTCGCTCAACACATTGTCAGCTGCATACTACGTACTTTAAATTTCTAAAAATGTATTTCCGTGAGTAACTTTCCTTAAAATATAATTTTTATGGCAATATTAAAAGGTAACTACTAATATTACTGTAGTTACTACCTGCTGCAATTAAGGAGCTGGATACAATCAATGTCTTGAGTTACATGAAATAAAATTTGAGATGATTTTCCAGCGGATTTTGTACAATAAAAAACTATACCATAAATTTGGCACAAAAATTAAGACTTTCGTTTCAAAACATTGATTTACTCTTTGAAACTAGAGTTGTCAAATCAATGACATAACTACCTGAAATCATTAAGTAAGACTTTTACTTACATTCTCTACCTGATCGATTATGATATGACATACAGTAAAGACGTGTTCGGCAGTGGGTGCTTTGAAAGTGTGCGCTGACTTCTAATACCCTTACGCGGGTTTTCTCGGGGATCTCCCGTTTACTCCGCCCCTTCATTCCGGTGCCGCTCCAAACTCACCTCATGTCAGTCTTCACCAGCGCTGAAAACCTTGATGTTAAGCGCTGACCAAAATCTCTCACTCACTCTAATATACTCACAAGTGCCACGTGAATGCGGTAGCTACTAATATTATTGTCCGGAGAAGTAACTAAAAGCAAATAACCCAGTCGCCAGTCTGCCTGCTTCCACGTGGAGATTAACCGATTTTCTGTTTTCCATGCACCAATGATCTTCATGAAAATTTCTTTACTTCAACAATGAGCCAAAATTAAAAGACTTTTTTTTTATTCGAAAAAATTTCAACACCTTTATGAATTCATTTTGAGATATCTGTTCCTTTTTAGGATTTAAAAATTAGTATTCGCAAAAACCGCGTAAATAGTAGGAGCCAATGGCAATAACGTTGGCGTCTACCTGGAGCGATATTACGATAAAGGTGACTCTGACGAATGCTACTAGTGCCCTAACGCTCTTACACGCGAGGCACTCGACACAAGCGCAGTGTTCCCACCATACCCGCCGGAACTAAATGGCTAAGCGGAGACCTTACCATTGAATAGCTGGAGATCTGCAGCAAAGATCTTTGTAGAACCGTAGGGTAGTTTCTTATGAATCTTGTATGCTCTGTATCGTATAACCACAGAAAGCTTTGACAGCAACTTATCAACAGCAACTGTAAATATTGTATTAATATCTTGGCTTTCGAGTTCGAGCCGCGTCGCAGTACTGATAACTCAACCCTGACGATGCCTGTTGCAATCCGATCAACATGGTAACTCAACACTGACGATGCCTGTTGCAATCCGATCAACATGGTAACTCAACCCTGAATATGCCTGCTGCAATGCGATCCACTTGGTAACTCAACCCTGAAGATGCCTGCTGCAATGCGATCAACTTGGTAACTCAACCTTGAATATGCCTGCTGCAATGCGATCAACTTGGTAACTTAACCCTGAAGATGCCTGCTGCAATGCGATCAACTTGGCAACTCAACCCTGAATATGCCTGCTGCAATGCGATCAACTTGGTAACTCAACCCTGAAGATGCCTTCTGCAATGCGATCAACTTGGTAACTCAACCCTGAAGATGCCTGCTGCAATGCGATCAACTTGGTAATTCAACCCTGAAGATGCCAGCTGCAATGCGATCAACTTGGTAACTCAACCCTGAAGATTCCTGCTACAATGCGATCAACTTGGTAACTCAACCATGAAAATGCCTGCTACAATGCGATCAACTTGGTAACTCAACCCTTAAAATGCCTGCTGCAATGCTATCAACTTGGTAACTCAACCCTGAAGATGCCTGCTACAATGCGATCA